>LOEQ01002866.1:120931-146756 GCA_001685075.1 Bramus lutescens | reverse complement strand
GCCTACATTCCCAGCAGCTGAAGGCCAGTGTGGCTAGCAGAAAGCCCCCTAAAGCTCTGGTTCTAACATTGTCCATCTGGCAGTGTGACATTGGACCTGTTTCTGGGCCCCAGTTTCCTTATCTGTCAGAGTAGCTTGGATTCTATAAAGGTATCTTACCCTTAGTACTATTGCCGTTTGGAGGAAGAGAGGAGGTGTGCCATAGTGGGTGTTTCCCTGTACCCTTCGCCTCTTACAATAGTGCCATCACATCACATCTTCCCTGAGTCATATATGTGTGTGTATCTACTATGTGTATATGCATACAGTACCCATGGAGACAGGAAGAGGGAGGAGATCCCCCTGAAACTGGAGTTAAAGATGCCATGAGCTACCATGTAGGTGCTGAAAACCAAACCTAGGTACTCTGGAAGAGCAGCCAGAATATATATTTCCATCTCCTTTGGTTGGCTTCAAACTCACAGAGATTTGCCTGCCTCTGCTGCAATTAAAGATGTGTGGCACTATGCTGGGCTTCTGAGCCCCTTTTGACATCTGGGAATGCCTCTGGACATCACCAGATGTGCCCTGGGGCAGCAGCATCACCTCTGGTTGAGAAGGGCTGCATTAGATGGTCTCTGAAGACCTTCCTTCCCTCCGGATTTCTCTTGGTACAAAGGGCTTCCAGCTATGAGTGTTCCCTGTGCATGAGCCAGAAGTCAGAGGGAAGGCAAGGCTGTTTAACCTCATGCTGAGAGCCAAGGCCAAGCTCTCTGTGCCTCTAGACCTCTAGTTATGTAAGGGTAAGAAGGAGCTGTGCGTGTGGTCTGGGCCCCACCCTGGGGTCAGCGACCTTCCAGTGCAGGCAGCATAGTGATGAATTCTGTGTCCTACTCCACATTCCCCTCTCCTTGCCCTGGGAAGGGGTGCAGGAAGTGAATCAGCTCAGCAACCACACGAGAGAGGGCCGGGTGCCCTTTGAGATGCATGCTCACGCCCCAACCAACCTACCCGGGCTGTGTTTTGATTATTCATTCCATGTTAGCTGTTTATTAACTCTGCCCACGGAATCCCCTTCTGACCTTGTTGCTTAATGGAAGGGCAGAAGATTTATTTTGGCGGGGTTAGGCTTGGGTGCTGCGGTTGTTGACGAATCTTGGAAGTAAATCACAATTGCTTTGGGCTATTCGTTCTTACCATCTTCAAGGAGAAACTCAGCTCTGGGCTGTGGCTAGATACTGGGAAGAATCCTTGGGATTAGACCTATTCTCCGGGCTGCAGAAACCCCCTAATCCAAGGTGTCTGTCAATGCCCTGCCCAGGTGTACAGAGGAGGGCGTGGCCAGCCATGAGGTCCCTTGTGCTGGAGGGAACTCTACAAGAGTAAGTTCCTTTAGGGAGGAGATGGTGACTGTGTCAGAAACTTCACAAGAGAGGGGGTGGTTTTATTGTTTGTGTCTTTGTTATTGTAGTAAAACACACAGAATATAGCATTCTTTATTTTTGGCAGTGTGTGTGTGTGTGTGTGTGTGTGTGTGTTGCACACCTGTGGCTGCCAGAAGCAATCCTTAGCTGTTACTCTTCAGGCACCATGTACCTTGCTTTCTGAGATAGGTTTTCTCACTTTTATCTTGAACTAACCAAGCAGGCTAGGCCCGCTAACGCTGAGATTACAGGTATGCACCATCATTCCTGGCTTTTTTTTTTTCAATCTACATGGGTGCTGGGTATCAGCCTCAGGTCCTCATGCCCTCAAGGCAAGCACCTTACTGGCTAAGCCATTCCCCATGCCGTTTTGAGACTATTGAAAGGTGCAATTCATTGTCACTAAGCACATTTACATTATTCTACAGCTGTCACCACCATCCAGCACCACAACTTCATCATTTGCCAGTTGAAACTTTGCACCCAATAAACACCAGCTTCTCACTGTCCAGCCCCTCTGCAATTACCCCTCTGCGTCCTGTCTCTGTGATTGACAGCTAAGGGTACCTTTGTTAAGCAGTGTGAGTCTCTTTTCTGTGGCACATAATACAATGCCACAATGGCCTACGTTTTAATGAGAAGAGGTTTATTTGGTCCACAGTTCTGGCTCAGGGTGAAGGTGATTTGTCTAGTGCTGGTCCTTCTGACTGCCAATCTGGAAGCAGTACAGAGCATCTCCTGGCAGCAGACAGGAAGCATGTCAATGTGGACATGTCTTCTCCCCATTTTCCTGAGAACTTGCTTGGAGATTCTAGCTGGGGGCACAGATACTTGTATGCCTTTGACTGAAAATGGTCTGCCTTTGAAAGATGCCCACCTGCAGAGTACAGGGTGGGCAAGACTGCGCCCTATGTGGAGTAATCCAGTATTTGTCTGTGTGACTGACCTCCCAGCTGACAGCATCCTCACGGTTGGTGCATATTGTAGCCTGAGCTACAGCTTCCTTCCGAGGCAGCTAGGGACCACATTCCATGTGTCTGCTCTGCTGCCCCGAACACCTGGGTGGCTGCCACCCTTCAGCTACTGTGAGTGATTCTGGGGTGAGTCACATAGCCGAGTAGCTGTTGTGTCCTTGACTTTGACCTTTGGGAGTATATGCCCTGAAGTGGAGCTGCTGATCATATGGGAAGAATAAATACATCCAGAGTTTTGTGTGCATTTTGAGATAGGCCTGGGCTGGATGAGATATGGCTCAGTGGCCAAACGTATTTGCTACCAATCTTGAGACCCATATGGTGGAAAGAACAGACTTTGCAAGTTGTTCTCTGACTTCCACGTGGTGTTTGTGATGTATGTGTGCGTGTGCGTGCGCACACACACACAAAAGATTAATAAATGCAATTTTAAGTTAAGCCTTTTGAGATAGGCTCTCACTATGAAGCTTAGGCTAGCCAGAGGCTTGCAGCCCTCCTGTTCATTCTCCATAGTGCTGGAATTACAGACATGTACCTATGTTTAGGATGCTTCAAGGAGAGATGTTTGACCTTGGCTTCAAGAATAAATGAACTCCCTGGACATCTAAGGGGTAGACAAAAGTAAACTTCCAGCTTATGGCCTGGAGTGAGCGGCGCACAGGCTCATGTGCCTGGCATTGGAGGCTGCGCCAGAGGCAAATGTAGTAGGAGCAGGTCGGGTGTAGAGTCTTGCTTCCAACTAAAGAAACTGGGCTCTACCTCATGGAAACTGAGAAGCAGTGAAAGAGACCTCTGGCAGGAAGCCATGTAGGCTGATTGCCATCTTACAAGGATGGAGCTGGAAGTGATAAAGCAGGTGGACTGGGAGGAAAAGAGGCTGGAGGCAAGAAAACCATACAGGCAGAAAACCAGGGCGCTCACAAAGTCTGGGGAAGTAGCGGCTGCTCAAGGGTGCTCACAGAGCCCTGGGTGGTGGGTCTACTCAAGGGTGCTCACAGAACCCAGGGTGGTGGGGCTGCTCAAGGGTGCTCACAGAGCCTGGGGTGGTGGGGCTGCTCAAGGGTGCTCTTCTTCAAGATTGCAGCTGAGTAGATGATGCAGCCTCCCCCTAGATGAGCTTACAGGATGAATGCTAGTTTGAGAAGATGGGAGAGGATCCGCTTGGGCTGGGCGACTTTGAGGGCCCATAAGAAGTATCTGACAAGCATGTGAGAGTAAGGGTGAGAAACGGGCAGTCAAGGGAAAGGACTGCCATCCTGGCACAGAGGCCAGGACATGAGGTGGCCTCTGGACAGTGTGGCCTGCCCCCATGAGTGTATCAATTCACACACTCTGATTGCCAAGTTCTAGGCCCTGTGCCTACAGGCTGAGGAGTGGACACACAGAGATGAACATGAGCGATGACTTTAATTCACTTATTCATTCTGTAAAGCTCAGGCTGGAACTGGGCCAGTACCTTTGCACAGCTAAAGACTGAATGGTGATAGGTGGCATGCAGGACCAGCAGAGCGTGCAGCGACAGTACGTCCTGGACCTTGACGGTCTGAGGTGCAGTTTCTAAGCACTCCTGACATTTTGCCTTTTTTTGTTCCTTTGTTTTGTTTTTTGAGACCATGTCCCATATAGCCCAGGAGTCATATGTAGCTAAAGAACACCTTGAGCTCTTGATCCTCCTGCCTTTACCTCCTGTGCCAGGATTACAGGTATGAGCTACCAAGGTTGCTTTATGCAGCGTTGGGCATGGAATTCAGGGCTTCTGGCTGAGCTGTGTCCCCATACCATGGCCAGCCTTTTGGACCAGTCGATTCTTTATTGTAAAGGAGACAGTTCTATATACTGTAGAGTGTTCCTCAGCATTTCTGCCTTCTGCACACTCACATGGGAGCGGGGGTGGGGTGGGGTCAGATGTTGTTCTCTGGGGAGTGAATTTGTGCCCCTCCAGGTGAACTCCATTGGTCCTGGGGTCAGAAAGGCCGATAAGAAAATACGAACCTGAATTAATCAAGTCTAAGCAGGGATGGAGACTCCATGCGGCCCCTCTTTCCATCACCATGATGGAACTCATTAGCCTCATATCTAAGATAATCACTGAAGAGGGAGGAGGGGCTTATTCTGGCTGACAGTGTGGGGCGTTCCATTCATAGGTGCTTGGCCCTGTTACTTTGGGCCTGTGATAAGCCAGAGCACCATAGCAAGAGCACAAGGTGGAGCAGGCCAGCAAGCAGAGAGAAAGGAATGGATAACGCTTCAAGATTCATTCAGGGGTTCACTTCCACACGTCACATGGGACGCCATATCTTAGAGGTTCTGCCACCTCCAGAGAGTGCCGTGGTGGGGACTGTGCCTTCAACACATGGGTCTTTGGGGGACATTTTACCAAGCCATAGCAATAGGAGAGAACATTCGAGGCATAGATTATAGAATGTGCAAGGGTCCGGAGGTTGGGAGAGATCATACAGGGAGACCAGTGAAGAAGCTGGGGTCGCCACTGAAGAAGGCTTCGGTTAAACAGACAAGCTGTAGTGGAGGTGGGGAAGTGGGCAGGTTCTGGGTGTGTTTCAGAGGTGGCTTGGCTATATTTCAATGACCGAAGGGCTGTAGACACTACAGTGGCAAGGGAACCTCCCAGATATGGAGAGCAAAAGTGGCCAGAAGCTGGTGAATCACACCTGGGCCGTGTTAGTGGCAGATACTCAGGCTAGAAGAGGGGTCTGGCTGGACGCACACCTTGAGAGTGAGCAGCACACGGATATCGAAGCCATGGGATAAACACGAGTCCAGGATGGAAGGCTGAACCAGGCACAGGGAAACCAAGTGGGGGCTAATCTCCCCTGCTCTGAGGTACCAGTCATGCTTCCAGGCTCCGCTTGGGGAGGCGCAAGGTCAGAGCAGGAAAAAGGCTCTACGGCGGGCATCTAAGGCAGCTCTAGGCAAAGGAAGTCACTGTACCACCCACGGAGCAAGGGCAAGTCAGATGAGAACCCGTGAGTGGCCCACTAACAGCAACAGGGAGCAGGGCAGCTGGTTCCCCAGACATTTGTGGGCTGAGGGGAGGATGGGCAGTTAGGGAGGGCTTAGTGTGTTTTCTACCCAAGTCTTTATGTTTTCACTTAACTCTCCTGAGTTCTTCCCTGTCTGTATAGGGAGTTTTTCTTTTTGTCGAGAGTATAGGTTGTCACATTTAGACTTCTGCCTCCACCCAGGATATTCTAGAGAGTCACCTTGTCCCTGAGTCACTTTGTAAATGCAGGTGGCCCTATGTGAGGTCATGTCCCAGGAATGGAGTAGCTCGCCAGTATGGTTATCAAGCTGGCTTGCTGATCTGGAGATAAAAGCTTTTCCTTGAAGTTTTGCTTTGATTTTTTTTGTTTGTTTGTTTGAGTTAGGGTCTCACAGGCTAGGCTGGAACTTGTAATCCTCTGACCTTGGACTCCTGAATGCCAGGATTTTAGGTTTCCAATAGAATACTAATAAGGAGAAAAAAATCCACAGGACTGGAGAGATGGCTGGATGATTAAGCACACTGACTGCTCTTCCAGAGGACCCGGATTCAATTCCCAGCACCCACATGGCAGNCCAATAGAATACTAATAAGGAGAAAAAAATCCACAGGACTGGAGAGATGGCTGGATGATTAAGCACACTGACTGCTCTTCCAGAGGACCCGGATTCAATTCCCAGCACCCACATGGCAGCTCATAAGTGATTATAAATCCAGTTCCATGGGTGATCTGACATCTTCACACCATTGCACATAAAATAAAGTTAAATACATCATTAAAAAAAGTTCTTTTAAAAAAAAAGACCACACATTTTTTTATTGCACGTTGGGGAGTGCATGTACCATAACACACACATGGAGGCCAAAGGACGCCATAAGAGCCTGCATCCTTACTATACAGGATGTAGGGATCACATTCAGATGGTCAGGTTTGGTAAGGGCACCTTTATCTGCTGAGCCATCTTGCAGGCCCTGTTCTGTGTCATTTTAACTTGCATTTTTCTTACTATATACAAGGTGAGCGTGACAAACAGGAGCCCTTTGTACTTCCTTTTCTGTGAACAGTCTGTTCATGTTTCACCCAATTTTCATCGTGTTTTTTGATTTTTTTGTATTGAATTAGAGGAAATCTTACTGAATCAAAGGAAACCTTTGCTTATTTTTTTTCCCTTTTGAGACAAAGTCTCACGTAGACCAGGCTCGAATTCCCTGTGCATCTGAAGATGACCCTGAACCTCTGATCCTCCTGCCTCTGTTTCCTGATTACACACATGCACCACCACACTCAGTTTCTGTGGCACTGGGGGGTTGGGGGTCGAACCCAGGACTTCGTGTATGTGAGGCTAGCCGTCTACCTCGTGAGCTACATCCCTGGTCCTGGAGGAAACATTTACGTATCAAGAAAATCTGTCTTTTTTTTTCTGGAATGTAAATTATAAGTCACCCTCCTTCGTTGGATCAAGGAAGCCTTTGTCGTGTGTGGGGAGGGTTGTTAAAATCAATTTGTTTTATTTTATGTGTCTGAATGTTGTTCCCCCCTGTGCATTCCTGGTACCCTTGGAGGTCAGCAGAAGGCATTGGATCCCCTAGAACTAGAGTCATGGGCATTGTGAACCATGGTGTGGGTGTTGGAAATAGAACCCAGGCCCTCTGCTGGAACAAGTGATCTTAACTGCTGAACCATCTCTCCAGCCCGTTCTTCTGGTTCTTGCTATTACTTCTAAATTTTAAGTATTACAAATGCTGGTGAGAGGTCATTTCCTAGCTGGCAGGCAGGATGTTCTAGAGTGGAGGTCCTTGTGGAGGCAGTGTGATAGGCAGGAGTGGTCTTGGAGCAACAGAGGAAGGACTTGGGGCTCCTGCCAGGCCGAAGTGTAAAGGGAACATTGAAGGAACAAGGGAGATGGCTGAGTTAGCCCAAGGACGAAGTCAGGTGTGTGCAGTATCTTAAGGTCCTCGGGGCAGGGTCCACTATGTCAAAAGGAGAGGTAGGTGGACTCAGAGTCAGGGCTAGATGAAGGAAGGGACAGAACCTCTGTTTTCCTTGCATTGTCTTGGGTCCCATTTGTGCCCTTAGCTTCTGTTGGACACCAGGCCCTGAGGCCTGAGCCCACATTGGCGACCATGTTCTCATTGTACTCGCACATGCCAGGTCACGTGCCACACCACTGGGATAGCCCGCGCCCAAAACCCATTGATGCTTAGCTAACCAGTTTAAACTGGCCTATTCTTAACCATTTCACTTGCACTTCCTCGCCTTTCCCAGGGACCCAGGCCTCCCCTAACTGCTCCTGCCTCCATCCACTGGCAAACCTGGTGTTTCTTTGTCCCTACATGGCATGGTCCCTCCTTACAGGAAAGTAAGCAGGACAGTCACTTCCAATGGTCTTCCTTTTCTGTGTTGTCGCCAACACTGATTTCCAGGTGTTAAGTCCCAGAAGTACTCTTAAGACCTTGGAAACCCTTGAATATAAAGAGTAAGAGAGTCGGTCCATTGTGTGAATGCTTAGTAAGCAAACATTCAAGGCTGGGGAGATGACTTAGGAATTAAGAGCACTTTTTTTTCCAGAGGCCGGAGTTCAGTTCCCAGCATCCAGGCTGGGGGGTTCACAATTGTCTGTCACTCCAGCTGCAAAGCCTTTAATGCCCTCTTCTGGTCTCCCACAGGCATTCAAGCATCCATGGCATGTATCCCACAGACATACACATACATTTTTACATACGCAAAAATAAGTGTTTTTTTTTAAAAAAACAAACAAACAAAAGCTCTCTTGAAAGCCATCCTGGAGGGGGTGGCTGGGTGGCCGGAGGTAGGCATTGGAATGGCCAGAGCCAAATGGGAGGCATAGGGTGTGAGCACCTGTGTTGGATGTGAACAGTGAACCAAACAGTGGTCAGCCATCACTCCCAGTGAGGGTGTTCTTGTGATTGTGGACCCTGTATAGTATAGGATGGGTCCTGGGGATACTTGGTGGGAACAGGTTTCTCCCCGCAAGAGTGAGTTGACATTTTGTGAACTCTTGCTGCAGGCTCAGGGCAGGGCTGAGCCACTGCTTGTGCTAAAAGGCTTCACACTGGGCTGCCTTGGGGCCACACGAGCTTCTGCTGATGAATGAAACCCTTGCCCATCTTCCTGGTGTCATCAGCAAAGCCTTGCCCTGGATGAACTCAACCACCGGCCTTTGCTCCCTCAACCCCAGGCCCCACAAGGGCACCCTCCTTCCTGCCTGATCCTGCAGCACAGATGTTTCCTCTCCTGCCTGATGTGGGCCTCCTACCTCCCTCCTTTCTCTTGCCTTCTCCCTTCTCTAGTCTCTCTCTCTCTCTCTCTCTCTCTCTCTCTCTCTCAGGCTCAGTGCCCACACCTTTCTCTCTGGTCTGACTTCAGAGGTATTCAAAAAATATTTTATTTAAAATTTTTAAATTTTAATTTATGTGTGAGTATTTTGACTACATGTATGTTTGTGTACTACCTATGTACCCAGTACCCAGAGACTCCAGAAGAGATTGTTGGGGTGCCTGGGAGCAGAGTTACAGACAATTATGAGCCACCATGTGCATGCTGGAAATCAAACTTGGATCTTTTGGAAGAGCAGCAAGTGCTCTTAACCCATGAGCCACCAGTCCAGTTCTGGTTTTATTTTTATTTATGTCTATATATGTATGTCATTGTGTGGGTCAATGTGAGTGCAGGTGCCTGAAGAGGCCAGAAGAGGGCATCTGATCCCCTCTTGGGTAGAGTTACAGGTAGGTATGAGCCACTTGACGTGGGTGCTAAGAACCAAACTCAGGTCTTAACTGTTGAGCCATCTCTCCAACCCACAAAGAAGTCTTAAACACCCCCAAAGGTTTCAGAACACCAGAAATGGTGTCTGGGGATGTGGCTCAGTGGCTTGAGCATGGTTCAGACCCCTGCAACAGGCCAGCAAGAGGGCTCAGCAGGTAAATATGTCTGTCACCAAGCTCAAGGACATGAGTTCAATCCCTAGGACCTACATGGTGGGAGGAGAGAACCAATTCTCAAAATTTGTCCTCTGAGTTCCACACACAGACTGTAGCACATTTACACACACACACACACACACACACACACACACAATGTAAAAGAAAAATAGCTAAGCCTGTATTGTTAGAGAAAAGGAAGAAGAAAAATAGTAAGTAATAACTGTGGTGATTGGCAATGCCGCTGCTGTTTGGGGCTGGGAGCCTGATCCAAGCTCCTCAGGACACATAGAATCTTTTAGGAGATGAGTTGCTGGCCTAGGTCATAATCCCGAGCTCTAAGTATGTTGCTAAAATTTGTTCTCCGAGGGAGACATAAGCGACATCTGCCTCTTCTCCTAGGGTTCCAATGATGGACAGAGGCAGAACTCACTTTGGAGAGCCAGTGAGTTTACTGGGCTTCCTCTCAGAGTACAGGTAAAGGGTTACTTACAGGGATGTGGGCACTTCTTCCCCACAGGCCACACCTGGAAAGCCTTTACCAGGCAGGCGTGAGGGTGGAGCTCCATTTCCTAATCTTCCCCAGAAAATATACTCTAGCCCCACCCTAAGGCAAAAAAGGGCCGCTTTGCATACAGCAGGTGGTAGGGAGGCGCTGGGTGCTCAGGTGAGGGTCTCACGTCCCTTCTACCCCTCCTTGAGAAGGTGTACATGGCCAACAAGCCCAGCTGGGATAATTCTTGCAAGGGGGCACAGCTGAATGGTAGTTGATTGGCTCAGAGGACAGTGACGTACGTCCCTATTCTGTGGGATGCTCCCAAATGTCCCACCCATTTGGCCCTTGCTGGCGTTGCCTTGTGATCTCTCTCTTTGTTGTCTAAAGAGGTCTGTACCTTTCATAGTGACATTTGTGGGGAAACGATGTCACGCTCTCCAAGCCCGTTGCCCAGCTTCAAAAT
This sequence comes from Bramus lutescens, assembly GCA_001685075.1. Lineage (NCBI taxonomy): Eukaryota > Metazoa > Chordata > Mammalia > Rodentia > Cricetidae > Bramus > Bramus lutescens. Next base: position 136,477 of record LOEQ01002866.1, on the reverse strand, counting down.
ACTCGTGTTGTTTGTTTGACCCCTCAGCTGAGACCCAACAGGCAGGCTCACTGCCATGACATGTGTTACGCAGATGACCTGTGGTTGTTAGAGAAGGGCTTCTGGAAAGAGGAAGAAGGCAGCAGACGCTGGGTCTGAGGCATGGTGTTGGGGTAGGAAGGAGACAGGAAGTCCACGGGAGGTCCCTGTGTGGGGGGAGTTGAGTGTCAGACCACAGGAATGCCAAGGCGTGATCATTGCTCACCCTGAGGTGGCAAGGAGCTACTGAAAGGATGGAGTAGACTCAGTGGAGTATCTGTGAGCTTCTGCCCCTGGGGAGCAATGAGTGCTGCACCCTTGCTGCCAACGGAGGAGCCTGGGGATCTAAGCTGGAAGGACTTAGGGTGCTTGGGGGCCTAGAAGCCCTAACAAGCTGGGTGCAACCTCGTGTCCCCAATAAGCCAACATGTTACATTACATGTCATAGAGAAAGGAGAGAAAGGCGATTTCTTCATATGGCTACATTGGAGTAAGAAATAAGAGGTTCAACACCCACCCCATCTTCAAGGTCCTGATTTGAGGTTTAGGTTTAGACAGAGGGCAAGAGGCATACCAACTAAACAGTCCTGGTCAAGGATGAACCTTCCCATCATCACTGTCTGGGCCCTAGTCTGTCCTGCAAGGTCTGTGTATTGTCAGAACTGTGTAAAATCTCTTTCCTGCAGACAAGTCCCTCTCTGGCTGGCACCAGACTTTTTTTTTTTCTTCCAGCATGAGATTTCTGGGGGAAATCCCAATGCCTTAAGATCCATTTTTTCTTTTCAATAGTCAGATCACCAAAAGGAGGGGCCCAAGTGTCTCCTTAGAAGCCCTCCACTCCTATCAGGACAATGACAGGTGCAGGGGCCTGCCATTTCTGCGAGGGACCGAGGTTCATTCCCACTGCCTCCCAAACTACCCCTCATCCTGCCCTGGGCAACTCAAAATCAAAGGTGACTTTTGCCCACCTAAGGGCTTTCTTGGCGAGAGGTAGGAGGGGAGGCAGAGGTCAGCCAGCGGAAGAAGCTTCCTGGGAGCAGCAGACTTTGGGCTGGATGGCTAGGCCTTTGTGGCTCATCTCTTGCATGTTTTTGGTACATATCTTCTCTGGAACCTTTTTTTTTTTTAACTGAAAAGAAATAGGGGAAATTGTGTTGAGGAGGATAAAGGATTGGTTTACCATAAGACTAAAGGAAGGGGTAGCGGAAGAAAGAAGGGAAGTCCCTGACTCTGTGATCCTTCCCCTCCTTTTTTCCCCTTCCAGTCTGGCCCAGTTTAATCTTCATCTTTGCCCCAGGATGGTCACTAGTGCTCCGCATTCTAGATTGTCAATGGGACCTGGAGCTTCTGGATTTACTCCCTGACCAGCTGCTGGTTGTGTGATCTTGGGCACTCCAGATTCCCAGCCAGATTTTCTGCTGATTTTGAGGTGCCTAAACCACTCATTGCTTCTTTTCTCCAGACTACCGGGATATCCTGGGGGACTAGACAGAGTAGGGGACACTGAAGCAGAGATGCCATCTAGCTGTGGGGTTGGAGAAGGACTAAAGCTCCTGAGTGGGCCCTGCAGAGCTGGGAATGCCCTCCATTGACCCAAAGCCTCGGGTTTGACTTTCAGATGCTGATAAGGGCAGTGTGGTGATAAAGACAGCTTTATTCTGAGCTGGGCTGCAGCTCTGCAGTTTCAATGCCCTGCCTACCTGTGTGAGAGCTCAAACTGACCGTTCTCTGAGGTTAAATGATTCCTGTCCAGGGAAGCTGAAGGGCTTTATGAACTAGAGTCCTGCCCGAGCATGCCTTCACCATCATAATGCACCAAAAGCTTGCCAGGGCTAGGCACTGCAATTCTATTATATATATTTGAGAATTTTCTACATGCATATAATGTGTTTGGATGAAACCCCGATTCCTGCCCTGTCTTAGTCACTGTTCTATTGCTGTCAAGAGACACCACGACTAAGGCAACTCTTGTAAGAGAAAGCATTTATTTAACTGGGGACTTGCTTTTAGTTTCAGAGATTTAGTCCATTATCATCATGACAGGGAGCATGGTAGCAGATATGGCTTGCTTGAGCAGTAGCTGAGAGCTACATCCTGATCCACAGGCAGAGAGAGAGAGGGGAGGGAGAGGAAAAGAGAGAGAGAGAGAGAGAGAGAGACAGACAGACAGACAGACAGACAGACAGACAGACAGACAGAGTTGGCCTAGGCCTGGACCTGGACACGGCATGGGCTTTTGAAACCTCAAAGCCCACCCCCAGTGACACACCTCCTCCAACAAGGGCGCTCCTCATAATCCTTCTAATCCTTTCAAACAGTTCCACTCTCTGGTGACAAAGCCTTCAAATATATGAGCCTATGGAGGCCATTCTTACTCACACCTCCACACAATGGCGGCTCTTACCCTCTTTCTACCCCCTCAACCCTGGGCAAGGAGTGTGATATAGATGTCCTACCTAGAGTTGGGCATGCCAGGGCCCCATGACACATTTTAATCGACTATTGCATGTGCTATTTTGATCAACACTTTAATGGTATGAGGTTCAGCGTGAACGTTCAACCCAGGCATACAGCTGGCCTCTGTTTACCCAGCCACCCGTGTTTTCAACTTCCAGTCACCACCATTCTGCATACATGCTGGCTTGCTTTAGAGAGAACATACAGAAGTTTTTTATTTTGCCTGCTCCATTTCAAATGAAAGCCCAGTGCCTTCCAGTACCATCTGTTTTTGTCCAATTGAAAGGATTTTGGTGTTAGCCCCACCATATGTAAAGATTTCATTTTCTTTATTCCTTCATCTATTGGTGGCCACTGGCTTGTTTCACATGTCAGCTGCTGTGAATGGAGGGTAGTCTGTCTGGTGGGCTCCAGGAACCTCTCCAGGAAGGGGAAATGATGGGCAGGGGACCATCTCAGTATGAGGACACAGGGTCTCTCTAGGCTTCCAAAGACAGGCTAAGCTGGACTTTAGCCAAGTTTGAGACCCTTTGCAAGTGATCTGTGCTCTCCTATTAGTAAAGGGGGTCTTCACATATCTGGCTTCTCCACATCTGACTTCCCACTTCCTGTTGAATGTGCTCCTCTGAACCCCCTCTGTCTGATGCCAGTCATAGGGAAGTGGATTCCTTTTGTCCAGGCCTGATGGATCTAAACTGCTGGATAAAAGGAGAGAGAAAAACAAACGCATGTCCTCTCTAATAATTTCAAGTAACTTTTACACATTCATCAATTCTCAAAGTGCTGGAATGTTCCTCAGGCCCTTCCCGGAAAGCCCAAGGGAATAAATCTCTGAAGGTCTTATAAACCACCTGTCTCTGTCCATAGGGCCTGACTCTGGACATCCTCTTCCTCACACAGATGCCAGCCCCAGTATGACATTTCAGGGCTAAGGAGTAGAAGGACCCAGGTCTGAGTCCATGTCCCTCTTAATGTCATTCCCCATTTCACCACCACCCAGCATGCTTTAGGACGCTGGGGACAAAGGTGTCTTCACTGTGGTAATGGTCATGATTTCTCCTTGCCACTTTTCATAGAGATGCCCCTCTATCCCTTCCTAAGCCAAGTGAGTTGTTTTCACAAAAAGCAGTGGCAGCTGGGGCTCAGGGGGCTACAGGGACCAGCGCAGGGCTGGGTTCAGAACAGCTGGAGTGACATCTCTTCACCTCCCCACATGCTGTCATCTACTTGCTGGCTTCTCACTTGTGCCTCTGGTGGGCACTCCTAGGTTCTCAGTGCACCTTAGTCCGGAGCCCGAGTCCCGCTCTGGGGCCTTGAAGTGACCCTGGGTAACAGGTACTAAAGAGGGATGAGTTATTTGCTTTCCTTGTTCTCAGTGGATGATTTAGAGGAACACATTGTTTCTAATCCTCATGAGTTTTGTTTGTTTTGTTTTAGTTTCTTTCTTTTCATGTGTACGTGTGTGCGGTGTGCTTGTGTGTGTATGCATGTTTATATGTGGGTACAAATGCTGGTTTGTGGAGAGGCCCCAGGTGGATGTCGGGAATTTTCTTCCGTTGTTCTTCCACCGTATTCTTTTGAGGCAAAGTCTCACAATCAAATCCAGAGCTTGCTGATGTGGTTATTCTTACTAGCCTGCTTGCTCTGAGATCTCATCTCTGCCTTACAAGCCACCGCCACGCCCACCCAGTATTTAAGGCTTGGGATCCAAACTCCAGTCTAATTGCTTCCACAAAACACTTTAAGGGCTGATCCATCTCTCCAGCGCACCTCTTCACTAACTCTTGAGTGGTACATTTTACTTCAGCCCTTAAAATAAAAACAACAACCAAACCACCTTGTGTTTTATAATGCTAGAATGATAACCTAATGTCCCATGTCAACCACTGGGCTTTTAATCCATGACTGCATTCACATGTTGTAAGATCTGTTACACAAGCTGTTCCGAACCCAGCCCTGCGCTGGTCCCTGTAGCCCCCTGAGCTCCAGCTGCCACTGCTTTCTGTGAAAACAATTCACTTGGCTTAGGAAGGGATAGTGGGGCATCTCTATGAAAAGTGGCAAGGAGAAATCATGACCATTACCACAGTGAAGACACCTTTGTCCCCAGCGTCCTTCAGGCACTATGGGGAGCTAGGACTCATCACGGCAGGTGAGAGCTGATGGCAGCTGTCACATCACATCTGAAGCTAGGGTTTGGCGATAAATGCTGGTTCTCAGCTTCCTTCCTCCTTTTCATTCAGCTGGGAGCCCGGTCCAGGGAATGGTGCCACCGAATCTTCAGACTGGTCTTCTCTCCTCAATTTACCTGATCTAGAAACTCCCTCACAGACATGCCCAGCGGAATTTGTCTCCAAGGAGACTCCAGGTCCTGTCAACCTGGAGGGACAACCGTAGGCTCAGAAAGGCACTCAGGACCCTCAGCACGTGGAACTGACTCGGGGCCATGTTACCATGTGAACCTCAGCGCCTGCACAGGCAGGGCCATCCACCTGGCTTTCCATGGGTGGCTCACTGGGTTTGGGTCTTTGCAAGTTATGTCCTTTCCCAGCTGGGCCCAGATGGCCCCTCCCCTGTCCTCCAGCTGCAGTTCCTTTGGGTGACCTTCTACCTGGCAATTTTCACACTTCCTTTGGCTCTGTGACTGCCCCCTTCCCACCTTACCCTTGGGGTGTGTCCTCTGGCTAATGATAATGAGAAATGACTCACCTACAGGTTGACTGGTTAATATCCACCATCCCCAAGTCTGGCAGATGAAGTTAGAAGTTAATGGTTGCTGAGAAATGTGTTTCACTGGTGCAGACCTCAATCTAAAGAGGGAAGAATGCCATTTCCCTGTGCCCTTGCTCTGGATCCCTGTGGTGTGGACCTAGAGTACACTAGAGGTACTGTTTCTTGACCTGTTCTTTACACACACACACACACACACACACACACCCTGCATCACCACCACCACGCTATGTTCCCGTCTCTAGCATCTCTAGACCCAGGGCCAGTAGGCCTCCCAGTTCACTGCCTGCTTCCCTGCTCTGGGCCTCGGCTTTCCCAAGGGACATTGCTCTCTTCTGCCAAAAATGAGCTTGGCTTTGGGATCTACCTCAATCCTTGCTTCTACCCAGAACCTCCTTGCCCTGAGACCCACAGCCTTGCTCTGAGTACCCTCTCTGGACTCTCACAAGTCTTGAACGGCTCTTTGTGTACAGTTCCCATGTGTTGTTGGGTTCTTTGCTTGCCTGATGTTTCAGCAGAGGAAGAGGAAGGAGTCTCACCTAGATTAGGTCAGCTGGGCTCAGGATCATCCTTAAGCCTAAAGTGCCCTGTGGGGTCAGTGGAGGAAGGAGCGTGATGAAGGGAGAAATGGAATTTTCCAGGCAGGTGAGGGATGTGTGAAAGGGCAGCTGAAAGCCTCAGGAGTGGCACATGGGGAGGATAAGGCAGAACCTGTGGTCAGATAATGGCCCCTGTGATGTGAGGTCAGCAAGGAGATTTGTTTGTCCCTTGCTGTTCCCTCATAGGTTAAGTTGGACGCCTTGTCTCCTCAACAAAGGAGCTTCTCTCTCTGAGAGAGGCTAATATGGCCGATGCCTGGCGGATCAGGGCTGAATGTGTGCCTACTGAGTCTGTGGAGTTACACGTGAAGTAAATCCTCTTCAGTAGCTGTCCCCAACACCTGCTGTCCACCTTGTCCTGATGCATCTGGCTTTGGGTTATATAGCCCTGTCTCTCAGGATACTCGGGATTTTGGAGTGTAGACACTCCGGACAATGCCCCTTATCTGGCTGTGCCTGGGAACTGACCCTGAGACTTTAAAGGCAAAAGATGTATAGGATCTGAAGAAAACCAGCGACTGGGACCTGATGGATATTCTGCAGGTACCCTGGGGCCTCTGACCCAGCATGCTGGAGGTAGACTGGAGAGGAAGGCCTGGCTCTGAGGAGAAACAACAGATTTCAGTGAGTTTGGGATGGCTTGCTGGAGGTTTCCAGGCCCCTTCTCTCCCTAACTCCAGCCCCTCTCATCACCTCATGTGAGGATCAACTTCCCACCAAGAGCATAGATGGGCCTGGTTTCCACAAGGGCAGCCCTCCTCCTCTGTCCCCGCTCTTCTCCAGGCTCTTGTTTCTGCACCTGCGGACTACACAACACTTTCAAGTGTGAAAATGCTTATCTTCTGTCTGCAGCCTCTCTTGTCTTTGCTCCCACACAGTGGGTGCTTTATCTCAGGCTGCTTTCTGATTAGATTAGCAGCTAGGGAGGAGGTGGAGATGGGACCAGTATTCCCCAGCAGTCTAGGAGGCTGGCACCAGCAGTCAGGGCCTGTGGTTGCTTTCTATGGCCCTTCCCAGCCTTAGGGAGGAGCCTGCTGTGGCACCTGTCCTGGGGGCCAATGAACTGGTAGGTAGGGCCACAAAGAACCCTGGCGCTGGGTGCCTTGGAAGCAGTCTTTAAGGCAGTAGCTCTGTGACTTCTGTCCCTCTTCCTGGGGCCCAGAAGTTCAGTGGTTCTGGTCTTTTCTGTGTTTTGCAGTCACCTGGCATCCCCTCCCCTGAGTCCCTGAGAGCATGAGGTACCTGAGATATAATACTGCAAAACTCCCCGGGTGATTTGGGCAAATGGTTTTCCTGCCATCTCCAACAATACACACAGGGTGTTACCACCAGATCAAGCTACTCCTGTGTTCATCACATATTTGTATTTTGCAAAGTGGCACTTCAAAAACAGTGGATGTTTCATCATTTGAGATACAGAAATGGTTTTGAACACTAAGTAAGAGAATTCACAAAAAATGTACATTTGCATTTGGACCTGAGTTAGCAGATGAACAGAAATCAAGTTTCCAGGCCGTTAAAACCTATGCTGTTTGTTTGCTTCCTGATGTATGTTTGTGGGCCTGACACTGGGCTTGCCACTCAAGCTCTCTGCTGGGTGCACTGAAACCACAGAGTTTCCAGCGTAAAACATGAAGAGGAGGAATCAGTTGACGCCTTGGAAGCAGACGGAATCTTTACGTCAAAAAAGATTTTACTGGGATCATTTGTTAAAAGTATTGTGGGGGGGGCATGTTTTGAGATGGAACTCCTTCTGTAAACCAGGCTGATTTGAACTCAGAGATCCACCTTCCTCTGCCTCCTGAGTGCTGGGATTATAGGTGTGCACCACCACCCCTGCCCGGCATAATTTTATTATTTTCTAGAAAACAGTTTTTTTTATGGGTTAGGGAAGATGACACTTGAGGTTGTCCTTGTCCTCCATATGCATGTGCACACTCACATAGACACACACTTTAAGGGTAAGGTTGGGGAGGATGACTAGGCAACAGTAAGTACAAAAGTATGGAGGACACTAAGGACAGAGGTGATGGAACCGGTAAGGGAATCATGGCCAGGCTGGCAGGAGATGAGGCTGGTGGGAGGTGAGACTGGCGGGAAGTGAGACTGGCAGGAGGTGAGGCTGGAGGGAGGTTAGGCTGGCAGGAGGTGAGGTTGGCAGGAGGTGAGACTGGCGGGAGGTGAGACTGGCAGGAGGTGAGGCTGGTGGGAGGTGAGACTGGCAGGAGGTGAGGCTGGCGGGAGGTTAGGCTGGCTGGAGGTGAGGTTGATGGAGATGAAGCTGGCGGGACCAATCCGACCGTCCTCCACTCCAACCGTCCTCCACTCTGACCGCCCTCCTGAGGCTGGCTGGAGTTGAGGCTGGCGGGAGGTGAGGCTGGTGGGAGGTGAGGTTGACGGAGATGAGGCTGGCGGGAGGTGAGGCTGGCGGGGGAGGTGAGGCTGGTGGGAGGTGAGGCTGGCGGGAGGTGAGGCTAGGGTTGACTGTGGGTAACTGGAGGACATGCTAAGGATTTTGGGTCATCCAGGACCTACTGGAGGGGGCTGCATGATTTTATTTTTGAGACAGGGTCATGTTTGCAGCCCAGACTGACCTGGGCATCATCTTCCTGCTTCCAGTTCTTGGGTGCTGGGATTGCAGATGTGCACCACCATGCCAATTCTCAGGGTTTTCCTGTAGGAGCATAAGGTGTGGCCCATGAAGAAATGAAGAGTCTTTGAGGTTTCCAAGGCCCCTTGGAGCTCACTCACATCCACTAGACCTGAGGTGCCAGGCGAGCCCATGTCTGCTTTGATCCCAGTGAATGCATAGGGATAGGGAGGGTAGCTGCCTATCTTGGGTACTGGATATGATCTGCAGATGGCCTCTCCAGTGCTTCCCGTATGGGCCACTTGGCCCTCCCAGTCCTCACCTGTGGTGATAACTGAGGGAGAAACCTGGGCCTTTAGCCCTAGGAATTGTGACTTTCCCAGATACCTAAACCAGTCAGTAATAATAGCCCTCAGGCCCCAGCTATCCTGAGTGGGGAAACTCCAAGGTCAGTGCTTTTACTGGGACCCACAGGAAGGCCCAGATGTGACTTTCTCAGGAATCTCAATATTTACAACTCTGAGTTGATCAACACAGGTTAATCTTCTAAGACCTACCAAGGCTCAAAAGACTTACTCACCTGTTTCCTTTAAATAGTACAGTTGCTTTGCAGACAGCACTATCTATGTGTGATCTGGTGTGATGCAACTCTAGCATAAATGGAGAAAACTTAGGAAGGGAAGCCCCTAAGTTGGCTGCCCTGCCCCCACTGCCTTGAGAGAACCCCAGTCAACACTTTTTTTTGTCTACAAATACAAGCTGTTAAATGTAACGAGTCTTTATATGGAGGTATGGCAAGATTTACGCCATTACATAACCTGTTTTCCCTTTAGCGACTTGTCATGACACGGTTCCGTTACCACCGGTCTGTAACTACACGGTTTCCTGTCCATTACCATCAGTCTGTAACGTTTCTTGTAGTGGCTCAGTCCTTGCTGTGCAGTGTGCTGAGGAAAAGCACCTAGTTTTTTTTTTTCCAGATGTTCAGTAATTGCCTAGTGGTAAATATTTAGAATAGCTCCCACAGCTGGCAAGAGAGAGAGAAAAAAAAAGGTTTAGCTACCTCTCTGAGCCCTAATGCCCAGCTGGGAGGTCACCATGGCAACCCCCTGCTAGCCTCATTTGTGGCTCAGTACCAGCAGCATTGCGGTGGGGGTGGGGGCCGGTGGCAGTGAGCAGGGCGGTCTCTGTCTTCGGGAGATTTTATAAGCACAGGGTAGAGGAGCAGGAGGCACCATCCTCAGAGCTGAAGGCTGAGGCTGCAACTAGGATAATGGCCATCCTTGGCTGGGTGCTTGTTCACCATCAAGCACCATGTCCGTCTTCTTAAGAGCTAGTGCCACTTCTACTGTCCTTGGTCAAGGGATAAGGACATGAACGAGTGGGTCATTGTCCATGCGCACACAGTTGATGACAGAGTGAGCATTGGAAATTGGCCTGCTGAGATTCCATCAGGTAGTGGTGAGCACTGTGCACACTGGAAATTGGTCTGTACTTGCTACTTAGAATCCTCCTTGCCACCCAACTGGAGGTTCCCAGTCTCTACCCCCCGTGTGCCCTCATCCTGAGGCTTTTGTCCTAGCAACCCAGGCAGCCTGTACTTCCCTGGTTCTGATGGGGATGTACTGACTCTTCATTCAGGCTCATCCTGACTACCTGCCACGTGGCCCCTCTACCACCTTCATGCTAAACTGGCTTATACACAGTGCCCTCTTATCTGCCGGGGATACATTCTGAGACTTGGAATGCCTAAAACCATAGATGTTACCAAGCTGCAAAATGCAATGTCTCCCATCTTTCTTCTGATAAACATATATTCATAATTAAGATTAACAGAGAAATTTAGCACGGTTGGGGGTGGTGTGCTGGACAGCAGCAGGGCTCAGCTGATATATTTGTCTCCAAGCCTCGTGACCTGAGTTCCATCCCCAAGACCCACACCACAGAAAGAGAAAACTGACTCCCACAGGTTGTCCTCTGACTTCTGAAACACACACACACGCACAAAGTAAATAAATAAATTTATTTATTTATTAATCTATTTTTTAAAAGAAATCAGGTACACTAGTGGATGGACAAGCAGTCATAAAAACAGAACCATTGCCATGAAATGTTATAACAAATGTTAAAAGAATCATGTTTCTTTCTTTCAAAAGATCAAAAAGAAATGCTAGTATCTTTGAACCGAGGGGATCATGGGTCCCTAAAACTGCTGACAGTGAAACTGTGGATGTGACGGTGGCTGTCCTCTTCGCCTGCATCAGGCTTTCCCAGTGTACTCTCGGGTCTCTGAGGCTGCTGCACTGGAGGGTGGGCAGGAGTCACCTCACGGTCTCCATGCCCTCCATCTCAAAGCCTTGCCCTCCTTTCCCTCTATGTCCCTTAGAGGCTCCCATTCTCACCATCTTACCATCAGCGGGACTGTGGACCACCCTTGGGACTGATGTGCACGAGAGTGTGGGTGTGGGGGACTTCCTTCCTCACACCACAGTTCTTCTAATGACAAGCAAGGGAAACTGAGGCTCAAGGTGAATCCTGGTTCTCATCCATCAGTGCCGTCAGTCTGATTTTTTGCATCCTGTAGATTCTTTACCTGTGTTCCTCTCCTTTGGGGGAGAACCCAGGTATTTCTTGGCTTCTGAAAGTTTCCTCTCTGTGTCTCTCAAATTTATCTGAAGTTTTAACTTCCCCTCTGAGACATGGTTATGGATTTTTTTAAATACATTGATTGATTGACTGATTGTAGGCAGCACATGCATGGCACAGCATGTTTGTGGAAGTCAGAGGACAACTCACAGAGTCGGCTTTCTCCATCCACTATGTAGGTCCCAGGGACTGAACTCAGGTCATTGAGCTTGGCAGCAAGCATCTTTATTCACTGAGCCGTCTCGTTGACCCCCTCCCCCCAAACTGCAGGCCTCTGTGTCTGGAAAGTACCCTGGGGCTCCTCATTTTCCCAATACTCCCATCTCTTCCAATCCCCTGGGGGTCTAGGGCTCTGTGTGCTCCGAGCCCCATCTGAATTTACTGTTTCTCTTCTTGTGATTAGACTTGATTTTGCCACCAAGGGCCCAGAGTTTAATCTGAGCAGCCAGCCCAGAACCACATAGCTTCTTGCTCATCAAGAGAACTGGGGCTCAAGGTTTCTGTGTGAAGACTCCACATTTCTTAAATGTAGGCCTAGGTTTTATTCATTGCTTTTATATAACATTTTAACTAAATGTCATGTTTGTTTGCTTTTTGAGACGGGGTCTCATATATCCCAGGCTGGCCTCCAGCTTTCTATGCAGTGGAGGGTAACCTTGAACTTCCGATCCTCCACTTCCTGGGTACTGAGATTTCTGGCTTGCCCCATTCCACCCAGTTTATACAGTGGGCAGTCAACCCAGGACTTTGTGCACATTGGGCAAGCATTCCAACTGAATTCCAGCCCCAACTTGTATGTTTTTTTCTTTAATAGATTTAATTATTTAGAGTCATCATTCGAAGTTTACAGGAAAAATTGTACAAAGGTGCAGAGCCTTCCAAATATTCCTGCCACTCTACCTCCAGTCCTCTGTCATTAAAATGGGATATATAGATGTATAAATAGATATTGATCTTTTTTTCTTTTTTTAAAGACAAAGCCAAGGCTGGTCTTGAACTGCTCCTCCTGCCATCTATGCTAGGATACAGGTGTCCACCACCACACCCCAGTCAGGGAAATGTGAACAAAGCATTACTGATTCACTGTTACTAGCCATGGTCTTTGTTTATACTAGGGCTTCTGTGTTGTGCCTTCAGTGCATTTAACAAATGCATAATGTCACATGCCCATCATTACACTATGGTTCTGGCTTTTAAAACACTTTAGAAGGCACTCCCCACCTTTTCAGAGTCCTGCCCCACCCAGCATTCAGCTCTTCCCACCTCCCTCTACTCTTTAGAGCTCTGTCTCTGTAAGTGTGTCTGTCTGTTTGTCTGAGACTGCTGCAGGCTCCCTAAGGTGTGGCTTAGGAGTCCCAGTCTGGGCCGCTCTGCAGAGAACCCTGAGAGCTACCTCTGGCAGCCTTCCCAGACCAGGACAGCCCTGCACTCACTACACCTGGATGGGTGACTGGCCTGAGAGAGGGGTGTGCCCTGTGTGGGACTAAGCATTCTACAGAAGAAAAAGGCTCAGGGTGTGGCTGGCAAGCCTGTTTGCAGACTGGCTGAGGCCTGCAAGGCAGGAATGGGGAAAGAGATGAAGGGAGATGGGTGGGACCCCTATGCCTCACCCTCTCTTTCTGGCCTGGCCTCACAGCTGGAGGCTGGAAGGGAGTGAGCCAGCAGGCTTGGGAAAACAGTTGAGAAGGAAAATTAGCTGAGAATACCCTTCCCTGTAAAACTGCACCTCACATGTACTGGGAGATTCAGGTCCCCTCTCATTGCCCCAACACACACATGGCGGCTCTGCTTCTGCATAACCAGAATGGGGCGCCTAGCTTCCTTTCCGTCTAAGAAACTCAGAGGTCACCATCACTCTTTGCACCTTTGCTCACACTGTTCCTTCCACTACTGTGCGCTCTCCCTGAGCTCGCACACTCCATTTGCACACATACCACTCTCGCAGCAAAGCTACCCTAACCCTCCACTGGTACTCCATGAAGATGCCCTGTGGGACTCCTCCACCCAGCTGTGCCCCTTTGTCCACAGCTGACCCAATTGTTCTGAGGAGCTCGCCAAGGTTCTGCATGGTTCTCCATTTGAGGAGCTGCCTAACTCATGGCCAGCTCACCCCATGGATAAGTGGGAGTGTAGAGGGGCAGACTGATGCCTGTATAACCTCAGTGGAGAATACTCAGTAAGGTTTTATAGGGTCTCATAAAATAGACCAATTCCTGTCTTCAGCTGAGCCCTCTAAATAGTGGCTATCAAAGTGACCACACCTTCAAGGCTTGGAATGATGCATGCTAGCCTAACAGTCCCATCGACTGAGTGGCTTTGCTGCAGGCATACTTGAGGCAGAGAGACTCCATCCTTTATTCATTTAGTCTTCCAGCCCGCATGAGGACCAATGCTGAGAAGGGAAGCCACATTTTCAAGGGTACCAGCTGGTAAGCAGAGAAGCTGAACCTGCAGCTGTGGCCCGAAAGACTCCTTGGAGGGGCTGGTGAAGTCTGAGTGAGACAAGGTAGGGATCAGGGTTCCTCCTGGAGGAGGCAGACATGACTGGGCCTTGAAGGTCTAGAGAAGTGGACAGTCAGGAGATGTTTGAAACCTGTGGACATTCCCCAAAGCCTGGCCAGAGTTGAGAAACCCAGGGAACTGCAGAAGAGTGGTTAATGAACGGCCATTATCCAGGCGTGGGCTCCCCTGGGTGGCACACTGTGACAGCTGGGTCCGAAGATGAACCCTTCAGGTGAGCTGGCCTGCAGGTGAGCACTACGCCTATCGTCTCTAGGTGTGGACACTCCTCTAGTGCAGGACAAGTCTAGCCAAGGGCTTCTCTTGGGACTACCTGCAGAGATAGCCCCCGTATAGCCACCAGTTGCTGCACCCCTCTGGAGCTGCACAGATCCTATTGGGATCTGTCTAGATACCAGAGTGCCTCAGAGTTTGACTTAACTCTTGTGGACCTGACATTCTCTGGGGCTGGTGGGCCAGAACCTTTTTCAATTCACAGACATCACTGAAGATTTGATGAAAGCCATGGCTGGTCCCAGTGTCACAAATGCACGTGTACCCTTCTGTGCTTTCTAGGTTACAAGCCCCCACCCCCAAAGGTGTCACGGATGCTGGCCCCTCCCCTGATACTTTCTGCTCTAGTCTTTCCCAGGCTAGACAGGACTTAGTAATGAACTTTGTGACCTGTTGGCAGCATCTTACCTGCATTTTGGACAGAAGAGACAGTGTGAAGGGACCTGGTGTCCTGACTTTCATGAACAGTGATCTACCCAGAGGCTGTTTCTGTTTGCTGAGGTGGATGGACATTTGGACACTCTGACTGCAGCCTGGCTTCAGATTAAGAGCATGTCATTTAGCTGAGTGGCATCAGATGCAGCATGCTTGCTGACTGTCCTGTGATATTGCTCTTTTCCCCCTTGAGTGGCCTCAGGTTTGGGCTCCCATAGGGTGGGGCTACTGGATTTTCCAGTTCTACAGACATTTAAGTACAGGTTCCCCTTGCTGCTTAGAGAACTTGTTTAATCTTGACTTTGCCAGGCCTTGTCCAGTGACCTCAGGCAAGTCCTTCCTATCTAGAATTGTCTGTCTATATGGCAGGACGAGGAGTGGGTTGGACAAGACTTTGCTTCTCTGCAAAGAAAGTGCTTGGCAGTAATAGGAAATATATGATACATGATTGTTTTTCTTTTCTGGAAGATTTGGAGAGAATAAATTTTTGTATTAAAACAGCCATAACTGAGTTACAGATCAGACTGCAATACACATGCTTTTAAAAACAATAAAGATACTTCTTTTATTATGATAGAAGTACATTACATAAAATTTATCATTCTGCATGTTTATGTAAGTGCCCATACATGTGTGCATATGTGGCGGCCAGAGGTTAATGTTAGGTGCTGTCCTCAACTTTATTATTTGAGGCCGGGTCTCTCATTGAATCTGGAACTTATTGATTTAGTTAGTCTGGTTGGTCAGTGAGCACCAGGATCCTCCTGTCTCTGCCTCTCTAATGATGAGAGTAAAGTCTCACACCATTGCAATTGACTTTTTATGTGTGTGCCAGGGGTCTCACACCGCTGCACTTGGCTTTTTATGTGTGCTCTGGGGGTCAGAACTCACGTCTTCATGGTCAGGTAACAGTCTTTGCTCACTGAGGTATCTCCCCAGGAAACACTCATATCCAATTATTTTGTATAGTAGGCATCCTAATGGAGGCAAAGTGTTGTGTTGTGGTTTTGAATTGTATGAGACAGTTAGTGCTGAAGTATTTTTCTATGTACTTAGTGATGTCTTTGGGGCAAATATATCCAAATTTTTTTCTCATTTGTTTGCTTAATTTTTCCCCCATACAGCCTTGGCTGTCCAGGAACTCACTCTGTCTTCCTTTGCCACCTGAGTGCTGGGATTAAAGGTGTGTGCCACTACCACCAGGCTGCTTTAAATCTTTTATTCCATTTGTGTGTGTGTGTGTGTGTGTGTGTGAGAGAGAGAGAGAGAGAGAGAGAG
>LOEQ01002866.1:108956-120854 GCA_001685075.1 Bramus lutescens | reverse complement strand
AGAGAGAGAGAGAGAGAGTTTGTAGGCACGCTTGTACCAGGACATGCATTAAGATCAAAGGACAACTTGTAGGATTGGTTCTTTTCTTCTACCAGGCGGATCCCAGGAATTAAACCCAGGTTGTCAGGCTCGGCAGCCAGCTTCGCTACCTGCTGAGCCTCCTTGCTGGCCTCGAGTTTCTTTTTAAGATTAGTTTTGTTGCTTGCTGTTTCCCAGCCTGGTCTGAACTAGTAGATGGAAGCAATCCTCCTGCCTCAGCCCTTAAGTAGCTGGAACTGCAGCATGTGTCACAGAGCTCAGGTTTTTGCTCTGTTTACTGTTGCTGTTTCAAGTCACAGTCTCCCTGTGTAGCCCAGGCTGGCCTGGAACCTATGACCCCCTGTCTATGCTGGGCTCACATGGCAAGCATCTATACCAGAGCCATCTCTCCAGCCCTGTGCTTAGAGCTCTCCACTCCATGCTCAGGGTTTATGCCTTTAGAGTACTGGGTAAAGAGGCCAGCCTCTCCTGCCATGCCTAGGAGGCCAGGCTCTACTTGGGCACCAGCATCCAGCCACTCAGACTGGGTTCTGAGGACAAGCAGAGAGGTGATTCAAGCTCCTCTGAGCATCTCCTCACCACCTTCTGCAGGCCCCGATGTCCCTTTGTAACACTGCTTCTTGGGATCAGTGTGTAACCTCTTGTCTGAAAGTCCCCTCCACATAATCGCATTTATCAGGTCCTGGATCCATGCTATTCAGTGTTTTCCTGATATTTCATGGCTAAGTCTAAAACCAAGGACTCCTTGGAGTCCCTAGAAAAAAATAGTCATTTTATTTTTATTATTTATTCTGAATATAAAATTATTAACAAAGAGTATTTTTTCTTTTTATTTCCTTTTCTTTTCTTTGTTAAAAATATTTTTCAAGAGGGTTCTTTGTACAGCCCTGGATGTCCTAGAACTTGCTCTGAGGACCAGGCTGACTTCAAACTAAGAGTCCAGCTGCTTCTGCCTCCTGAATACTGGGATTAAAAGCATGTGCACAAGATTTATTTGTGTATTTTATGCACATGAGTGCTCTATCTGCATGGTCACCTGTATGCAAGAAGAGCACGTCGGATTTTATTATAGATGGTTGCGGACCACCGTGTGGTTGCTGGACCTCTGGAAAAGCAGCTAGTGTTCTTAACCACTGAGCCATCTCTCCGGCCCCATAATTTTACTTTCTAACATAATATTTTCTAGAAACTAAGAAATGTGTCATAGCTGAGTCTCAAGTTTCTCAAGAGTCATTGTGTTCCTTTACACTGATCAGTAAACTCTTTGAGGGTGGCACCCTGATAGTGTGATGCACCCTGATAGTAGCAGTGCTTGGGAACCCTGAGGAGGCACCCGGCACAGGAGAGAAGGGGTGTGGACGGGAAGGGGATGAGCAAATACAATCTTCCAACCAAAGTAAAGCTCAGCTACTCCTGATGATCTCTTGAAGAGAGTGACCATTGTAAACAGACTGAGACCTAAGGCCATCACTGCCCCTCATCACAGGGGCTCCATCACTGGTACATACACTCTACGTGATGCTTATGGGCACACTGTCTTAGTTGCTGTCCCATGGCTGTGACAAAATGCCTGGCAAAAGCAACTGTTCCCACCTCCCTGCACCCACCTCCCCAGCACTGGAATTATAGACACACATTTCCATGTGCACTGGAGACTGAATTTAGGAACTCATGCTTGGGTGACAAGCACACTTATTACTGAACCATCTCTCCAGCCCCACCCTCCGCAGCCTAACATTTTAGCAGCTCTAAAACTGGAATTCATTTCCATTCACCAGCATCTCCTGATTATAACTGGCACCGCTTCCTCTCTTTCTGGTCCATGAAAATGGTGATGTATGTCCTCCCAGCTAACAGTGTCTGAAGGTCACTGAAATGCCATCCTGTGCTCAGATGGTATTTGGAGGTGCTTGGGGACAGTTGGACCATACTTCCCACGTCTGTGCCCATTGTTAGGTCAGCACAGTGAGAAGCTGGTGCTGGGTTTCTGCCACCCATATTTGTTTAAGCAAACCAGCGTGAGGGCATCATGAGGACTTCTGAAAAAGCTACTTGTCCTTTGGGGGCCTCTCAAGCACACCTTGCCTAAGAGTTCACCCCAGACCAAGGCAACAGCTGTCTGGTAATGATGCAGGAGGAGCCTGAAGTAATAAAATTAGTGCTATAAAGGATTTACTAATACGCTTGCTTAGGAAATTCTAAGTTACACAAAGTAGAACTTAGGTAAAGGAGCACCGACTCCAATATGGCTGGAAGGTACGGCAGGTGCTGGCCAGGCTGGTTAGAAGGGAGCACCCACTCCAATATGGCTGGAAGGTATGGCAAGTGCTGGCCAGGCTGGTTAGAAACTGTAGCAAGAAGATTCTGCACCACAACTGTTCAAAAGAACAACACTGTTGTACTTAAAAACAACTCTGCTAATACTTTGCTTTGTAAATCTCTCATCTGCCCAAGTGGCCAGACTGGCAGTCTCCCGTGTCTGTTTAATTGTTCAAAGTGTGAGCTGGGGCGGGACCTGAAGGACATTTGAGGATGACATTGTATGTGAGAAGTATAAGCCTAAGGCCTATGAGCTGGTCAAATGCTCTGTGCGAGGCCAGCTCCTCTTTGTGCATTAGCCAGAACCAGTTGTGAGCTTTTATTAAAGAACCTTCTTATTTATTAATCTCTAAGGCTGTGGACCGATTCCCGGCTGGGAAGGCATGTAATTCTGTGGCAGTAGCATCCTTTAAATACATCTGATTTGAGCTCCAGCTACCTATTCCTCTTTTGTGGACTCATGTGGGCTCCATGAGAGGAGCCACTCATGGGGCTATGGTTAGAACATTACCTTCACAGCAGGCTCTCTATGCTAATTATTTAAAGATTATTATTACTAATACTGGTGTGTGTGTATGTAGCCAGAAGAGAGTGTCAGATCCCCTAAAGCTACAGTTACAGGTGGTTGGTTGTAAGTCATCCCATGTGGGTCCTGGGATCCGAACTCAGGTCCTCTGCAACAGCAGCAGGTGTTCTTAAGTGCTGAGCCATCTCTCCAGTCCCTCCATATACAGTATTTCAAAGCAGATTGTAAGCAGTATAATACAGTACCCGAGTGGCTGGGCATTGGGATGTGATTTTTAGGAATTGGTGCTGAGCACATCTTCAGCCAAGTGCAGCTTTTGAACTGTGGGCGTTGGAAAGGCAAGATCCCTTTCCTCACCCATCATAAGGGTCACAACCAATATCCTGTCACACATCAGGTTAGTAAGAGGCAAAGCACAATGAGTTTATCTGATCAGCGTTTGGCAGAGCTGGGAGATACAGCAGTAGATGTTTCCCAGGACACACCAAGCCCTGGCTTAAATCTCTAGCACCACGTAAAACCCAGGATGGTGGTGCACACTGAACAATTAGAGACTGCAAGTCTGGCTACTTGGGCAGCTGAGAGATTCCCACAAAAAAGATATTGGCAGAATTATTTTTAAGTACACCTACAGTCCCAGCACTTGAGAGGTAACTGCAGGGTCCAATGTACAAAGTCATGTTCATCTTATTCAGCAAATTCAAGGCCAAACTCGGATAAGAGACCCTTGTTTCAAAACTAAAAGGTGCTGGAGGTCAGAAAAATGGATGTCAATAAAGTTCTTCTGTCGTCAGAACCTACATTTAAAACGCCACGTGTGATGTTGCACATTTGTGATCCCATCACGGAGAAGGTAGGTGAGCTCCAGGCTGGGAGAAATGCTGTCTGACAAAAGGGTGGATAGCACCCAAGGGACAACACATAAGGTTGTCTCTGTCCTTTGCGTGCACACATGTGAACACACACACACACACACACACATTTTCTATGGCACAAGATACTTCAGAAATACAGGCTCAAAGACCCAGGGAGAACTGTGTTCATACTCAAGTTCTAGGAAGAGTGAGCAGCCATTTGAAATGTATGATTGGACACAGTATGGGTGGCCTAATGCATAGGACCATCAGCGGGAAACCCAGTCAGGCCTGTCTGCTCGGAATCTTTTTTGCCTCTCCATGCAGCATACTCTCCTATTGGAGTGGGGACCTACAAAGGAGTCTGAGACCATGAGCTCTCTGAGTGTTACAGCTTGCTGTAGGAGAGAGGTGACAGAGGACAGGGCAGGAGGAGGTCAGAGAGCCCTTGTTTCTGACACCTTCTAGTCTTCTTCATCTTCTTCGGTTTAAGTGCTCAGCTTGATGAGGAGTCGTGTCTTGGGAGCCTCTATATATAACAGGCATACAATTAGACAATATTCTTCAGTTGTATGAGGCAACTCAAAAAAGTGACAGTATTTATAAAGAAGATACTATCTTTGATGACACAGATGAAGACTTCATTCAATACATTTAATAAATGTGGAAAAAATGTAAGTACTCGATTAAATAAGTTGGGAATCTATATGTGTGCAAGACTAAATTAATAAAACCATGCTAACAATGTGACTAATTGTTGGTTCATTTATATTACTATAAGTTATTAAATTTTTGTACCCTTTCTTTGGGATCCAACTCACCGGATTATTTTGGGTCACCTTATATGACAATGTTTGTTAGGTATCTTCAGGTTTTTGTTGTTGTTGTGATAAAGCACCATTACCAAAAGCAATCAAGGGAGGAAAGGGTTAATTTTATATCGCAGTGAATTACAGTCCATCATCATGGGAAGTCAGGACAGGCATTCAAACAGGGCTGGAACCTGGAGGCAGGAGCTAACCCACAGGCCATGGAGGAGGAGCGCTGCTTACTGGCCTGCTCTCCATGGCTTGCTCAGTCTGCTAGTCTGCTAGTTCCCAGGAACACTAGTCCAGGAATGGCACTGCCCACAGTGAGCTGGGCTCTCCCACACTGATCATCAGATAACATAAAGTACCACAGGTTTGCCCACAGGCCAGTCTAATGGGGGCACTTTCTCAATTGCAGATCCACCTTCCTGAGTAGCTCTAGCTTGTGTCAAATTGACATATAACTATCCCACACAGTGGGTTGTCAAGTCTTCAGCTATAGCCTTTAAGGCGTGGGGTAGCCCAGCTGAGGTTGTCTTCTAGGGCAGGGACCTGTAAGAATGGAATCCCATCAGGAGATGAATGAGGTACCCAAGTTCAGCTTTTACCTATTATTAATTTTTGGATGCCCTTGAATTTGAGTCCTAATATGAAACCTCCTGCTTATGGTTTTATTCTCATTATTTTTAATGGCTATTTCAGAATAACCCCAGCAAGTCCTTGGAGATCTATTCCTTCCTTTTTTGAGGTGGTGTCTCTTATATTCCAGGCTGCCCTGGAACTCTCTGTATAGCCTAGGATGACCTTGAACCTTTTTGTTTCTTTGTTTTATTTTTCAAGGCAGGGTTTCTCTGTGGAGCGCTGGCTGTCCTGGAGTTCACCTTGAGACCAGGCTGGCCTCAAACTCAGAGAGTCACCTGCCTCTGCCTCAGGGCTCACCTTGAACTTATCTTCCTGCCTCTGCCTCTGAGAGCTGGGGTTACAAGTGTGAACCACTATATTTGGTGTATGTTGTGTTCAGGATCAAACCCAGAGCTTTATGTATGCTAAGCAAGGACTGTGCCAGCCGAGAAACACCTCTAGCCCTTTTGTTGTTAAAAGACATAGAAACTTCTGTAAGATGAAGTCTTATATGAAGCACTATTAAGCTGCATCTCCCTGATGTGTTTGGATTTCATCTTAGAAACTGTGATGATTAACTTAATTGTGTACTTGACACAACTTGAGAGTCTTAATGAGGGATTGTCAACACTGGGCTGGTCTTTGAGCATGTTTGTGCAAGATTATCTTAAATTAATTGATGTAAGAAAATTAAGGCACCGTGGGTGACATCATTCCCTAGGCAGGGGTTCCTGAATTGCATGAGAATGAAGAAAGTGAGCTCATGGCGATCGAGTGGGCCTATATTCATTTCGGTTGACTGTGGTGTCATGTGACCAGCTCTCTCAAACTCCTGCCATGGTCGCTTCCCTGAAGTGATAGACTATATCCTGCACATTTTAGCTAGAATAAGCCCTTTGTCCCCTAAGTTGCCTAGAAAAAAAAAATCAGTGCTTTGCTACAGCAAGAGAATTACAAGTAGAGCAAAAGCCCTTTGGTTCGGTTCAAACTTGTCTCTAGACCTCTACATAAAGACACAGCAAGCCAAGCTGCAATGTTGGCGATCCTGAAGCCTGCAGTCTGATTCTTCCAGTGTCTTTGGAATGAAGAGCTTGTTTCCAAACAGATAAGACTAAAAGGATCAAGGAGTTCATTCCAGGCTCAGTGATGTATGAAAGGCTTAAGATCGGCAGTGGGCCACAACTCCCCATCATCCGCCACTGGTCTCTGGCAATTATTGACAAACAAAGATGGGCATTTTAGGTGTTGGCTGACAGCTAACCATGGGAAAGGCATCATTTTGAATGCTGTGAGACTCTAACAGCAGAAGCCTTGCACTTTTGAAACAGGTCAGTCAAGTTCCGTCTTATCTGTGAATTTGCCTCAGCTTGCTGAGTTGGCAGGAGTGGCTACTGGCTGCCCAGACTTAGCACACATCACAAACATTCTGTTTCCCATTATCTCCCAGTGCTCAGGAGAAACTCAGTCTTGGTGCTTTGTGCCAGGCTATAATTTCCTTTCATTGAAGCCAATTCTGTTATTTGTGTGTGGTATATGTGTTCATGTATGTGCATGTGGAGACCAGAGGTTGCTGCGTGTCTTCCCCAGTTGCCTTCCTTTCATTTGTGTGTATGTGTATGTGAGAGTGTCCAGCCAGCCACAGAGGTCCCAGGAGGGGTGTGACTGGTGATCTGGGGAGGTTAGGAAAGGTCCCTGGGCCATCAGAGGCAGGGAAAGACTCCCCTCTGCTGACGGGGCATGAAGAAGGCTCTAAGGAGGCAGCAGGCCTTGGTCCAGGGATGATAGTGAGAGAAGATCCATACTGTGTTGGTCCCTAGCTTTGCTCTTCCCTTGTTAAAGCAGCATTTTTGCTTTGTGGGTCTGAGAACTTTAGATGTCTATAGTTCATATTATTTACAGTTACTAAAGTCTTAATCCTGTCTTTGATCAACTTTATTGTTTACTAAAAGTTGCTCTGTCTCCAAGAAGCTCCTTGGATTTTTGCCTGGCCTGGTTCTTTCATGTGAGAGCGCTGTGGTCCATGCTCTGGACGAGGCGATTCATCCTTGAGAGCCCTGTGGTCAGTGCACTTTCTGGACGAGCCGATTCATCCTTGAGAACCCTGTGGTCCGTGCTCTGGACGAGCCAATTCATCCTTGAGAACCCTGTGGTCCATGCTCTGGACGAGCCAATTCATCCTTGAGAACCCTGTGGTCAGTGCACTTTCTGAACGAGCCGATTCATCCTTGAGAACCCTGTGGTCCATGCTCTGGACGAGCCAATTCATCTTTAAGAGCGCTATGGTGCTGTCTCTGGACGAGCCGATTAGTCTTTGAGCTAGAGCGTAGTTCCTGCCCTCTTTTAAAGTTTCTATTATATTGTGTATGTGTGTGCTTTTGCAAGTGCGTGTGGGTGCTGCATAGAAGAGTAGAGGACAGCCTATAGATTATCTGTTTTGTTTCCTCCCATGGGGGTCCTGGGGTTTTCAGGCTTGGAGGCCAACAGTGGAACCCTCTCATGCCCCCCCCCATTGTTTCCTTATGCTACCTAGGATGGCACAGGCTTGAGATTCCTCTGCCTACCTAGGAAAGCCTCAGCTTTTCCTAGCTCAGCAACTCTGGAAAATCATTTTACAGCCTACTCCTCAGAGGGGAGCAAGTAGCCTCAGGTACTTTATTACCCAACAGGTTTCTTTTCTTTTCTAAAATCTTTTTTTTCCCCTCCGATTTTCTACCAGTCTCAGTTCATTCTGCTATAGCAAAATACCTTAGATTGGGTAGTTTATAAACAATGAAAAATTTATTGTTTCCAGTTCTGGAGGCCCAGAAGTCCAATGTCAGGATGGTAGCAAGCATCCCAAGACTCTTTCTTCTTCATGGATGGCTCCTTCTCCTTGTGTCCTCCCAGGGCCCAGTGTCAAGAAAGCTCCCTTAGGCCTCTTTTATGATAAAAGTACTGATCCCATTCAAAAGAGTGGGACCCTCATGACCTCATTACCTTTCAAAGGCCTTACTTCATAACACACCGGGGATTAAATTCTAGCATACAGATTATGAAGGTCAAAACTTGTATATATATTGCCATAATCAGCCATTGGAGGGTCTAATCACTTAAATCTGTTAGCATTCTCCGGGTGAGGGATGAAGTAGTCTAGATCGCTGCTTTTAAGAAGTTTTTGCTTTTGTTTTGTGACAGGGTTTCAAGTAGCCCAGGTTGGCCAGGAGATGAGGATGCCCTTGGCCTCCTGATCCTCCCTCCCACCTCTACCTCCTCAGGGCCAAGCTTGATGGCATTCACAAGCATGCACAGGCATGCCTGTCTTCTGTAGTGCTGTGGATTGAACCCAGGGCTTCATTGTGCCAGGCAAGCGCTATACCCAGAGCTCCATTCCCCAGCCATGGGCATCTTGGCTTTTTTGCTATCATTCTAAAGCAAATGTCCGATAGTTGAGCCACCAGATGCCTGATGCAGGTGGAGTTAGGTGGAGTCTGATCTGATTTTCTCTTGCTATCCACTTTCAGGGAAGTCACCCAGATATCCCTGGTATGCCACAGTTCTGAGTGGGACCTGCTGGGAGGCCGGAGAGACCCCAACTGCCTTGCCCAGCCTGTGTCAAGATGCTGAGTTGGAAGCTCCCTAGGCTGTTCCGTGTAGATCAGGTGCCTCAGGTATGTGCTTTTCATTCCACAGCTGGGTTCCAGGGTCTGCAGGTGACCAGCCTCTGCAATAGGGGTGCTTTTTGCAGGCCCCTTCTCTTTTAGGCTGCCCTCCAACCCTCCTGCAGAAATCAGGACCCCTTGCCACACCCATGCACCAGACCGGCAAAGGGTATTCCTTCAATGCAACATCTGTGTTTCATCCAGAAGCAAAGTCCTTAGAGAGACCTTAGATTTGGGCTAGTCAGAGGAAGTAGGAATAGCTGTTTGGGGGAGAAGGCTGATTAGGGCCTACAGTGGCGCTTCAGAGCAGGCTAGGGAATAGTCACCTCAGCATGGCCCTGCACAGTGTTTTCTCTTTCTCCCTTACTTCCTACACCTCTGTTTTATTTGAGACGATCTAGCCTCAAACTCACAATCCCCCCGCCTTGGCCTCCCCTGGGTAGGGATTATAGGCTCCACCAGCGTTCCTAGCTCCATCCTCCACTCTTGCAGGAAGGCTAAGCCAGGTATGGGGTTGGGCAATGGGGAAGTGTTGCAGGTCTTTCTTTGGACTGCCAGCTCCCAAAGAATGACACAGAGAGTTCTTACTAGTTATGAAAGCTTGGCCTTAGCTTAGGTGCATTCCTAACTCGCTCCTAAAACTTAAATTAACCCATTTATATTAATCTACATTCTGCTCCATGGCTTGTTACATCAGTACAGCAGTCTGATTTCTGTGTCTGGCTGGTGAATCCCCCACCTCTCAGATTCTTCCCAGAGTTCCTATCTCTGCCCAGAAGTCCTGCCTATCCTCTCGTGCCTAGCTATTGGCCATTCAGATCTCTATTTAACCAATCATAAGGTGTCATTGGCAGGTGAGGTAAAAGAGTCTCACATCTTCACACTGTGTGATCTAGTATCCTGCAACAGGGAAGGACTTGCTTAATAGCTTTTTTGTCTCCTTTTTTGTGGATTCCTGGGACTAGAGAGCCATCCCAACATACATGGTACACCCAAACACCCTGATTCCATAAGCCCTAAGATTTTGCTTATATGCTATGTCAAACTGGTGTGCCTCCATTTTGCCTTGTAGAGAAAACGCAAGACTGTACCTGTCTCTGGGTCCAGTTTCCTTCCTGCAGGACTGAATAAGAATCAATGCTATTTTGTTGTAGGACATTTCATATGGAAATGAGAGCCCCTTGGGCTCAGCTGACTACCATACACTGATGTCTTGCAATACCTAACCAAGCTCAACATCACCAGCAGGACACTGAGCAGAGATACCTGACAGGCTCTCATCTGTAGGTGTAGAGCTAGCAGATGCAGGGAGATGGCGCTGGGAAGAGTCATATGCAGTATAGAGCAGCTGTGGGACAAGATGAGGAAAGTGGCTGCTCTAGAGGAGGTCCTTCAGCAGGGCCTGCCTCTGGTCTCACAGGACTGCCTGTTCCCTTTCCTGCTCACACATCAGTGACTGTGACCAGTGGGAACACAGGGTAAGTCTTGGATTTATTCATGCGTGACATTTTTATTGACTTCTTCCTGTGTGCAGGATGTTTCTCTACAGGATTCGGAGAAGACTTGCAGACAAGCTCTGTCCTTATTGGGCTCCTCTGGAACTCAGGGGCTCTCAAAACCCTCACAAGTATTTTGTAAAGCAGCTCAGAGGAGAGACAGATGTGTCGCTTCTGTCTCAAGGGAGGAGGGGATCAGGAGAGAGACAATTAAGATGAGTTTCAGGGACTTGGAGAATAACGGGTGGTAAGGTGCTTATTATGCGAGCCTGAGGACTTGAGTTCAAAACCAGAACCCATGTGAAAAAGCTGGTGAGTGCTTGTAACCCCAGCACTGGGGAGGCAGAGACAGGCAGGGATCCCTGGGGCTCACGGTCAGCCCGCTCAGCCTAGTCTGCAAGCTCCAGGCCAATGAGTGACTGTCTCTTAAAAAAACAAGATGGTTAGCAACTGAGGAAGAACCGCCCTGGAGATTGTCCTTTGGCTTCCACACACACACAAGCACACATCTGCATGCATATGTGCATACATGAACACATACACACACTAAACAAATAAATGCAATAAAATTTTAAATCCTCCTAGGTAGTTTTGAGCCTCCTGTAGCTCCCCGGTGAATAAGGGTAAGGATGACTTTGCCATGCTTTTTTTCATAGTGCTCTGTGTCTCAGGGCCCAGCTGGGGCTGTAATCCAGGTTCTCTGCTTTTATTACTGTTTGTTTGAGTCATCTCTTTTCCTCCTTTGCCTTTCAACCCTTCCTGTGTTACATTTTAGCTGTGCCTTGTGTAAACAGCTCGCGGTGGAGTTTTAGCTTGGCGGCACATGTCTTTTCCTATGCTGTTCGCTCTGTTAATGTTCAGAGTGATAGCTAGAGAGGGATTTGCGTTTGGTTCAACTTCTCATGTGACTCTGTCTTCTCTGCTTCTACCTCCCACTCCAGTTGTTTGGAAGAAAGTGTCACATTCTGAGTTTCTTCATTGTCTTCTCATCCTGTTTCCCCCTCTACTGATAGACAACTTTCCCTATCTGCTGGCTTAGAGATCACTTCAACTGCTTTATTATGGACAGCTGTACTAGGCACAGGGTTAGGCAAACAGGCTAAAAGTCACCCAGGATTGGCAGGGAATGTAGCTCAACTGATTAGATTACTTATCAAGCACGCCACCAAGTCCCAGGTTCAAGTCCCAGTACCATAAGCCTATCATCTTAGTGTTAGTTCATGAGGTAGAGGCAGGAGGATCAGAACTTCATAGCCGTCTTTGGCTACATAGTGAATTTGAGGTCGGCTGGGCTACATGAGACCCCATCGCAAACAAGTTACTCCAGATACGTCAGTGACTTGAGGTGTCAAAGATTTCTTGCACTTCACATTACATAGTCGTTGGGAGGTGGCAAAGGCAAGCAGATGGAAGATCTGCCATCTCCTAGAGGCACCATCTGGAACAGGTGGCTTCCAAGGTCACCACGGAGGGGAAGAGAGAGGACGACATCTTCAGTTGGGTTTCCCAGAAACAAACTCTGAGATGGAAATTGGCATGCAAGATGTTAGCTAGGGTGCCTTCTCAGATATAGCGCCCTTGAGAAGTGAGGACGGT
>LOEQ01002866.1:43687-58174 GCA_001685075.1 Bramus lutescens | reverse complement strand
TTGAGACAGTATTTCTCTGTAGTTTTGGGGCCAGTCCTGGAACTCATTCTTTAGACCAGGCTGGCCTTGACTTCACAGAGATCTGCCTGTCTCTGCCTTCTGTGTGTTGATATTAAAGGCGTGTGCCACCACTGCCTGGCTAGATTTTTAGTTTCATGTCTATGAGTGTTTTGCCTCCATGAGTGTATGTGATGTATACCACATATGGGTCTAGTGTTCGTTGATGTCAGAGGAAGGCATCAGATCTCCTGGAATTGAAGTTATAAACAGTTGTGAGCCACATATTGAATTGAAGCTGTGAACACTGCTGAGCCATCTTTCCAGCCCCTGAAGTAGGTTTTTCATCTTATTTATCATTTATAAAATAGCAGTTTGGGGGCCTGGAGAGATGTCTCCTCTGTTAAGAACACTTGCTACTCTTTCAGAGGACTTGGGTTGGTTCCCAGCACCCATATAGTGACTCCTTTAGCTCTGGCTTCATGAGATCAGATGCCTTCATCTGGCCTTCATGGGCACCAGGCACACACATATAGTACATGCAAACATAAAGACAAGCACTTGTACAGTTAAAATAAAAATAGACAAATCTTTTATATGTGTGTATATCTACATATATTTATGTGTATATGTCTACATATGTCTGTGTGTGTCTACATATATCTGTGTGTATGTCTACATATGTCTATGTGTGTATATCTACATATATCTATGTGTGTATGTCTACATATATCTATGTGTATATGTATACATATGTCTATGTGTGTATGTTTACATATGTCTGTGTGGGTATGTCTACATATGTCTGTGTGTGTAAGTCTACATATGTCTGTGTATGTCTACATATGTCTATGTGTGTATGTTTACATATGTCTGTGTATGTCTACATATGTCTATGTGTGTATGTTTACATATGTCTGTGTGTATGTTTACATATGTCTGTGTGTGTAAGTCTACATGTGTCTGTGTGTGTAAGTCTACATATGTCTGTGTGTGTATGTCTACATATGTCTATGTCTTTGCTTTCATCATCTATAGTCCCATATCCAGGGGTTTAACTAGAGGTTGAAAATCTTCAGAAATGTGCTGTAGATTTAGCTCATTGGTAGAGTACTTGCCTAGCAAATGTGAGGGACATCCTACTGCACCCCTGTGCCTTCAGGAAAAAATCTGAGTATAGACAGGTATTTCTTTGTCATTCTCTATGTAACACAAAAGAATAACCATTGTATTAGTATAATGGCAACTTAGGATGGTTTAAAGTATATTAAATGGCAAATGCCATGCCATTTAAATAGTGGACTTTGCTTCCAGATCCACCATGGAAACCAGTCTCCCACTGTAATGGTGGCATATAATTTCAGCACTCTGGAGGTAGAGGCAGGAGGATTGGAAATTCAAGTTCATTGGTGGCGTAGTGAATTTGAGACTACTTTGGGTTACATGAGATTGTCTTAAAGTTATATGTGTGTGTATACACTGTCAAAGTAGCATTTATTTTATAAAAGAATTCAGATAAAATTGTTTGTAACTCATTTCTAGTTTTTAAAATGCTGTGTAATCTTGGTATTTTGCTGTCTTATTTACAATGTCTTTTTATATTTGTTATTTTTGCTTGTCTGTTGTACCTGTACTTGTGAGGTCAGAGGATGACCTGTAGGAGACAGTTTTCTCCTTTCACTATTTGGGTTTCAGGGATTGAACCCAGGTTCTCAGGCTTGATAACAAGTGTTTTTACCCGCTGAGCCATCTTGTTGGTCTTTGCTACTTTAAATATACCTTCATAAAGAAAAAAGTAGAAAGCAGTAGGCAGGGGTGGTGGTGCATGCTTGTGATAGTAGCAGAGGCAGCCGCTACTATCATTGAAAATTGAAGGCCAGCCTGGTGTCTACATTATAAGTTCTAGGCCAACCATTAATACATACAGACTCTTTCCTACAAACATACTCAAAAGGAAAGAACAACAAATAGAAAACCATAACACTTAAAATTTTTAATAAATTTAATTTGGGGTGGGGGATGTGGATACAGGGTTTCTCTGTTTAGCCCTGGCTGTCCTGGAACTCACTCTGTAGACCAGGCTGGTCTCAAACTCACAGAGATCTGCCTGTCTCTGCCTCCCCAGTCTTGGGATTAAGGTGCATGCCACCACTGCCTAACATAAATTTAAGATTATAGATCATTGCCTTGTGTTTTTGCTTTGTTAACAGGATCTCAGCGATAGCCCAGTCTGGCCTATAATTCTGTGTAGCCCAGACTGCCACCCAACTCATGGCAAACTTCTGCCTCAGCCTCTGTAGCACTAGGCCTAAATGTTCACTTAATCTATGCAGCATTAGTGGACTTGACTTTTCTTCACGCTGCTCAGTGTATTTGTTAGGACAGCTGTGATTTATGTATATTGTGACTACTGAAGGCTCCAAGCTTAAAGATCATTTTTGTTTTTTTACATGTCTGGATTTGAAAGCTCCCAACAGAAACATTCAAGCGTAGGACAGATATATTTCTAGTCTCGTAGAATTCCAAGTTTCTTCTTCTTCTCTCCACAGACGCAGTATTCATTTAAGCGGGTATTTGGCATTCATACAACTCAGAAGGAACTCTTTGATGTTGTGGCTAGTCCATTGGTAGATGACCTCATTCACAGCAAAAATGGTATGGATCTTGGAGTTTAGTTGATTTTTCCATTTTATCTTGTAATAAAATTTTTTACTGTTTATTCATTTGGTTTGACATTGAATTCAGATTTAACTCATTAGAGTGATGCCCAGTTTTGGGGTTAAGTGTTTTAAATACAATGAAATGTTATGTGGAACTTTAAGACTATAACTCCTTGTTGTTACTACATTGTAGGTCTTTTATTTACATATGGTGTGACGGGAAGTGGAAAGACACACACAATGACAGGGTCTCCGGGGCATGGAGGCCTGCTTCCTCGTTGCTTGAATATGATCTTTAACAGCATAGGGTCATTTCAAGCAAAACGTTACGTAAGTACAATTCCTTTGGGCTATGACTATCACAGTAGATACAGGACTAAGACATTTCTGGATATGGTGACTCCTTTGGGTTGTGATGTCACCGTAGATACAGGACTAAGACATTTCTGGATATGGTGACTCCTTTGGGTTGTGATGTCACAGTAGATACAGGACTAAGACATCTATAGATACAGTGATACTGAGGAAAAACCATAGCACTGGAGCTGCTTTGATTCTTATATATGTTCGGATGTGGTGGGCATGGTGGGTATGCCTATGGTGCCAGCACTTGGATGGTAGAAGAGAACCAAGAGTTGCAGGCCAGCAACTCTGCCTATCCCCCAAAGTTTAAATGTAAAATGCTTTCTGTCTTTAAGACACGCCTTTAATCCCCGAGCACTCGGGAGGCAGAGGCAGGCAGATCTCTGTGAGTTCAAGGCCAGCCTGGTCTACAGAACAAGTTCCAGGACAGGCTCCAAAGCTACTGAAAGAAACCCTGTCTCGGAAAAAAAAAGTTGCTGTTCCTTAAATTAAGTAAAATTCTTTTCAAAAGTCTTTTTTTGCCCTGTTTTAGGTTTTTAAGTCTAACGATAGGAACAGCATGGAAATACAGTGTGAGGTTGATGCATTATTGGAGCGGCAGAAAAGAGAAGCTATGCCCATTCCAAAGACCCCCTCTAACAAGTGAGTAACTTCATGTTGCACTGACTCAGAGCGGGTGGAATTCTGTCCTGCAGTTTCTGTAAATCTGGGTAAAGTGAATACAAATTAGAGAAGTTAGTTTTACAGTTGACTTGTGAGGTCAGGGTTGAGGCATGTTTTTAACTGCTCTGGTATTTTGTCTGATTTCCAGAGGATACTTCTTCTGTGAGTTGGGGAAGGTGAGTGCCTGTGCTACAGCCACGAATCTCAGGGCTTGGCTGTCCTTGACCCACCTTGAATCTGAATAAATTTGCTTTATGATTTCAGTTTTAAGTGGCAGAACATTTGAGTAGTTTTTTTCACTCTGGTATCATTTCAGTTAGGTTTCTTTTCTTTCTTCTTTTTCTTTCTTTTTTGAGGTAGGATTTCTCTGTGTAATAGCATTGGCTGGCCTGGACAAAACTTTGTGTAAACCAGGCTAAAATCAAAGGCGTATACCACGCCCAGCAATTCAGTTAGGTTTCTATTGCTGTGATAAAATACCATAAGCGAAGCTGCTTGGTAGAGGAAAGGATTTATTTCATCTTTTACTTCCAAGTAACAGTCTATCACTGAGGGAAGTCAGGACAGGAACTCAAGCAGAAGCTGGTGCAGAAGCCATGGAAGAATGCTGTAAACTGGTTTACTTCCCATGGCTTGTTTAGCTTAGCCTACTTTCTTATACAGCCCAGGACCACCTGCCCAGGGTTGGTACTACCTACAGAGGGCTGGGCCCTCCCACGTCATTAATCATGAAAATGCTAGATAGACTTGCCTTTTGGCCAGCCTCATGCAGGTATTTTCTCAATTGAAAGCCCCCTTTCCCAAAGACTCCATCCAGCTTGTAAAGCTGACATAAAACCAGCCGACACATGTATCTGTTTTTATATTAACTCACAGTGGGTAAAATCTGACTTTGAGGGATCCGTTTCTTGTTTTAGACGGCAAGCAGATCCAGAGTTTGCAGATATGATAAATGTACAAGAATTCTGCAAAGCAGAAGAAATTGATGAAGACAGTGTCTATGGTGTTTTTGTCTCTTACATTGAAATCTATAACAATTACATATATGATCTATTGGAAGAGGTACAGCTTGATCCCATAAAGCCCAAGTAAGTAATAAAGATAGTGGCAATCCCTGGTTTCTTCAGGTATAAATGGGGAATAATGCTTGACATTTGTTTTTAGAATGCACAGAAATCATAGTCATGCTCAGTGAATACTTTTATCTTAACTAGATTGTAGCTGTATTAGGAATCCAGCAGGTTAAGGCATAGTGACCTGAAGATCCATCTTGAAAATTGCTTTTGAAAACTTAGCCTTGGGTTTGAGACAAATCGCGATTTTATAGACAGTATTGGGGGCATCTTTCAACACCCTGACAGTGCTGGAGGTTTTGCAGCCTCTTTGGCTGTCTGTGTCTTGGTGTTCTCTGTAGAGTGGGGTCCTTGTCTATACAAGTGATTCTTTTTTTCATCTATTGCAGATTAGTGTAAAGCCACATTGCATTGTCATTCTGAGAGGAAAAATTTTACTCCTTAGATATCTGTGGGTCTTGTCTTATAGAATCTGAAGACCAATTATCTTGTAGCTTTAAAACAGTACCTCTCTTTGTGCCAAGTAGATTTACAAATCTTATGTCTGTTCTTGAGTGGGTGTTTTTGTTCTTTAGCTGAAGGCTGGTCTTGCATACTGTGTTCACTGCAGCCAATTAAAACATAAGTAATATGAAGACCTTTGTCTTAACATTTGTGTGTATGTGTAGAGGGACTTGTGGAAATAGCTAGATTTAGAAAACCATTAAACTGTAAACAGACCTATGTCCACTTAAATCAGTGTGTTCACTAATATGAAAAGTTCATGACTCTGATTGAGGCCATACTATGATTCTTACTGAATTTCCTTTCAGTAAAGGAATTACTAATGATTTTGTAAAATAAAGTTGGTAGGTAAATGAAATCTGAAGGGCTTAAGTCTTTTGCTTTACTCAGCCATTCTTTAGATGAGAACTGTTTTGTTTTTGAGGCAGTTACTGCATTACACAGGCTGGCCTCCAATTGCATGTGATCCTCCATCAGCCTCTCAGTGCTGGGGTAGCAGTGTGCACTACCAAACCCAGCTTCCAATGCAAACTGTACAAAGGGGCTTCTTTTTGGGGTTACCTGTCTGTCTTTGGACTGTTGGAATTAAGAGAAAGAAGTATCTGGGTTGAGTTACAGAGAGGAGCAAGAGTACTACTGTCTTAGAGGCAGTGCCTTTTATGTTAATTACTTTCCCACTTGAGCAAATATTTTCATGTGCATTTTAAACTGTCCTTTGTTGCAATTCCAGTTTTGTGTACCTGTTTTACCTAAACTTCTGTTTATTTATTGCTACCAATTAACTTTTTTGCTTTTTCAAGACAGGGTTTCTCTGTAGCCCTGGCTGTCCTGGAACTCACAGAGATCTACCTGGCTCTGCCTCCTGAGTGCTGGGATTAAAGGTGTGCTTCACCACCACCTGGCAGCTTTCTTTCTTTCCTTTTTTTTAGTCTCGCACTATGTCAACCAAGCTGGTCTGGAACTCACAGAGATCCACCTGGCTCTGCCTCCCAAGTGCTGAGATTAAGGGCGTGCCTCACTGTGCCCAACACTACTAATTGTTTTTATGTCTCTCTTGTTTGCAGTTTGGCTTGTTCCAAGTGTTATTGTTTCAAGTGATCTGTCTGGTTTTAGTCATGCAAAGGAAACAGAGTGCCTTCCTAGAGTATCTATTGCGCACACTTAGGAGGGAGCCTGTTTTGTGCTGATTGTGGATTTAATGTGAGAATAGTGTTAGCTCTCCTTTTCTGAAGGGTTAATTTTTATTAGTTTTTAACAGTGAAGAGGGTTTTAAAATCTGTCACTGTCACTAGTCTGACTGAAATGCTGCCGCAGATGACTGCTCTGGAACAGTAATGTCTGCCTTATTCCTTCACTAGGTGGAACGGCTGCAGTACACCTGTGAGGAACGCAGAGTCTGTGTATGTGGTGACACTGGCCCTTCTTAAGAAGGGTGTAGTTAACACTAGTGGGGGGCATATTTGGCATGTTTGTAAGTAGTTTGCTTTTCCTTAGCAGTGGGCAGGCTGCTACCTCTAACCCTCCTTTCTTTTAGAAAATCTTCCCTTGATTATCAGTGATGGTAGCTGGTAAATGTCTTCATCCTTACCATTCACAAAATGGGCTATGAGATGGCTCAGCAGGTAAAGGTGCTTGCTTCCAAGTCTGACAACCTGAGTTCAATCCCTGGAACCTACATGGCAGAAGGAAAGAACTGGCTTCTTGTTGTCCTCTGACCTCCACACATTCAATACCAGATAAATAAAATTAAAACATGGGTCTGGAGAGATGACTCAGTGGCTAAGAGCACTGGCTGCTCTTCCAGAGAGCCTGTGTTTGATTCTCAGCAACCACCTGGTGGCTCACAATGGTCTTTAACTTCAGTTTCAGGAGATCCAATGCCCTCTTCTAGTTTCTGTGGGGGGGTAGGCACACATGTGACACACATATTTATATACAAGCAAAACACCTATACATGTAAAATGGAAGCATTATTTAAAAGATTAACTAAAACAGAACATGCAAGCACTCTTAGCTAACCTTAACCAACTGCAAACTAAAATTTACCAAGCCACTTTGCAGGGCTGACACTCTGGGCATATCCTAAGTCCTTTTTGAATTCGTTTTCTGCATTGCTTTATAGGTCAGAATCAGTTGAATATGCTGATCTTTTAAATGAGGGAAGTGCTAGATTGTGATGTGTAACCTGTGCTGTATACGATAGTGCTATGATATAGTACTGTTGTAGTCTTAACTGTCTGTTGTTTTGTGTGCTTTTTAGGGTGGCTTAGGGCAAACTTTAAAAACAGCATTGGTTTCTGCTTTACAACTAATCTTGACTGTATAATCATTTTTTTTTAAGCATGGGAGCATACTTGTTCTGTCTCACCATGTGGTACCTCTATCATAATACCACAAGAAGGCCCTCACCGGGTGTCAGCACTGCACTCATGGACTTTCCAGCTTTTAGAACCAAGCAATAAATTTAAGAAAAGCTGGGGATGTGCTCAGTGGTGGAGCCCTTGGCTAGCATGCATGAGGCTTGGGTTCTGTCAGTGCTGTTAAGGTGAAAGGGGAGATATTGTGTTGCTTGGCACTTTAACCTTAGTTTTAGCGGAAGACAATTGTATCTCATTTAGGAAACTAACCATTTATTTCTTGCCCACAGACTCCCACAATCTAAAATACTCCGAGAAGATAAGAACCACAATATGTATGTTGCAGGATGTACAGAAGTGGAAGTGAAATCTACAGAAGAGGCTTTTGAGGTTTTTTGGAGAGGTTAGAAACAACTAGAATTTGAAAAATGTGAACTGATGGTCTTAATCCTCAGATTTGTTGCTGTAATTGAACAGCAGTCCCTTTGGATTAATTGGAAAGCAGGTATAATCCATGATTTCTCTCTCATCATAGGTCAGAAAAAAAGACGTATTGCAAACACCCATTTGAATAGAGAATCCAGCCGGTCACATAGTGTGTTCAGCATTAAGCTCGTCCAGGCTCCCCTTGATGCTGATGGAGATAATGTCTTACAGGTATGTTTGCATGTGAACCTTGTCTTTATTTCAGCCGTAAGGTTTTGGAAGATGGCCTAAATTAGGGGCTGCCTTGGTGATGGCAGGTTGCTCTAGAGTTAATCCCTGTATAACTATGAGATAGATCCTAGTGGATCCTAGATCCACACATAGCATGTGTGGCACGCGCAGTTTGCTGTGTCATGAAGAGGCTCTGCAAAGCTTTCAGACTCTGTGTGGACGTGTTGCGTTGTTTTAGGGACAGGGTCTCCTGAGCCCGGGATGACCCTGAACATTTGTTTGTTTTCTTTTTTATTTCTGACATTATAATGTAATTATATTGTTTCTCTCTTCCCTTTTCTCTCCCCCAAGCTTTCTCCATACTTCTTGCTAGTTTTCAAAACCATGGCCTCTTTTGTTTGTTTCTTGTCTCTCTATACAGGCAAAGCTGACCCCAGACTCGGGGATATGTTGTAAAATATTATTTTAGGTGTGTTACTCTTGGAACATTTGTTTAATAATACAAAGATGTATTTAATTAAATAAAATTCATCTGTGATCCAGAGACTGTCAGCAACTAGCTGACAGGAAGTTGCAGGGAGGAGGCAGGTGGAGAAGGGTTTATAAGGAGGGGTGAGAAGGGCAAGGACTTCTTGGGAGATGTGAGGAGGTGAACTACTAGGTGAGCTATTTGC
This sequence comes from Bramus lutescens, assembly GCA_001685075.1. Lineage (NCBI taxonomy): Eukaryota > Metazoa > Chordata > Mammalia > Rodentia > Cricetidae > Bramus > Bramus lutescens. The sequence continues at coordinate 49,226 of LOEQ01002866.1, read as the reverse complement.
TATTCAGCCTCTCTGGAAGCAGGATTCCACCTCAACTTTTGAATCTTGAGTTCTTTAGCAGGACAGAGATTTAGGTAAGTTCTCTTAGTAGTTTTGAAAGAGCTGATGTCTGAAGGAACAGAATTTCCTCAGACTGTGGCTCTTCTGACCTAGCCACTGCTTGTAGCTGTGAAGTTGCAGTTGCTGACTAGGATAGCTGTAGCTTAAAAGGCAGCAACCATTAAAAAAGGACAACGGGTTCACCTGTCTCGCCTCCCAACAGCCTGTATTAATAGGCACATGCCACTATACCTGGATTTGTTTTTGTTCTTTTGCAACAGAATCTCGCTATATAGCCTAGAGCTCAGATTCCCTGCTTCAGCCTCCCTTGCTAAGACTAAAGTCTTGCTTCACTGGTTATGACTCTTAACTGTTTAATATGGCCGTGTCCAGGCTGGCTGAAAAGTACTGAGGTCCATTAGGATTTGAATTCTGATTCCTGCCTATTCTCCCGCTATCTGACCTGATTGTAAGAGAGCCTTCTCATACATAAGGTTTTGAGAATTAAGGGAAGCAGTGTGAAGTTTCTCAGCCACTGCTTGAATTATAGTCAGTACTCAATAAATGTTAGTCAGAAAATGGCCACCAACAAGTCTTCCCCCCGATTTCCTGTGAATTGGTCTTCTGGTGCTAGGGATGTGAATTACTGCTAATAACATAATACTCCTCAGTGCTTCTTGGCTTTGCTTTCTTATTTTAAAGCTTTATTTTCATATGATATGTATGAGTGTTTTGCCTGCATGTATGTCAGTGTGGGAGCCTGGTGCTTTTGGAGGCCACAAGAAGGCATCAGATCTCCTGAAACTGGAGGCCTCTCCTGGAACTTGGGACCTCTTCAAGAGGAGCCAGTGCTCTTAACCCTTGAGTATCTGTCCACCCTGACTTTCATTTCTTTGTATAAGTTAGAGTATCGTGAAATTATGTTTTAAATATGCTTTTTTTTTTTGGTGTGTATGTGTGTGTGTGTTTCTGAAGACAGCTCAATACGCCCAGTCCTGGAATACTAAACATGTGGTTATAGCAGAATGGAACAGAGTTCCTATTCTCAACGAGTCATCTAATGTCTGCTCTAAGAAGGACAGCCAGGTAGCAGACAGTGTCAAACACTTCTATATCATGCATCCTCTGCCATTCTGGGTGTTTGTATTGTGCACATATAGTGTCCAGTACGACTTAATACCATGTTAACTGGATCTTAAAGAACATTGTAGAGCAGTATAGATTGTTGGCTTTATCCCTTGCAGGAAAAAGAACAAATTACCATAAGCCAGTTGTCTCTGGTAGATCTTGCTGGAAGTGAAAGAACCAACCGCACTAAAGCAGAAGGAAACAGATTACGTGAAGCTGGTGAGTGCAACGCTGTACTTACGACTGTAACCTTTAATGTCTTGGAATGACAGTTTGTATTTATCAGTGGGTGGTTTCTGCTTAATCCGTGAAATAACATTGACTATTAAACTTAGCCTTTAAATTGGCTTTTTTTTTCCTGGCATGTGTGTGTATCTCAGTGTGCAATAAATGTCAGAAGGTAACACTTGCAGGCCCTTGTGGTTATCCTGCCTCAGTCTTCTGAGCGCTGGGATTACAGGAGTATATCATCTTATATAGCTAAATAATATATCTGATAGGCATGATGGAGTTAAGAGGTCTTAGTCAGTGTTACAAGAAGAACAGTTCTTAAACATTTGGAGGCCCAATTGAGACCTGAATTTTTAGAGGCGTGATTAATATATGAGCCTTGTCCTGGCTTAGAAACCCAAATGAGATACATCAGGAAAAAAAAAGCAAGATGACTAAGAAATCCTGTTGAGATGTAGAGGGACAGAGTTTGTTGGCACGTAAGACATTTGGCTGTTAGAAACATGTCACTTCTAGGTGTAGGAAGGACTTCTGTCCCTTTCCCACTGTAGTCTGAAATGGTTACTTGGGATATGGCTGGCCTCCTGTATATGAGGCACCTGAGCAGTCTTCAGCATCACCATCCCTAAAAAAAAAAGAAAGGAAACAAGCCAAATCAATGAGATTGTCTATCCATGCCATAATTTAGGGTTTGGAAAAAACGTAACTCTTCTATTGCTCTGAAGAGACACCATGACCAAGGCAACTTATCAAAGGAAACACTTAGTTGGGGGCTTGCTTCCAGTTTTGGGGGGTTAGTCCACAACCATGACAGCAGAGAGAAAGGCAACAGGAGGTGTGATGCTGGAGCAGTAGTAGCTCAGCACTAACTCTAGAGCAGCTGTGGGTCAGATGGCTCACGACCATGAGGTAGAAAGAGAGAGGCTTATGCTTTTGAGACCTTAAGGCCACCCCTAGTGAAACACTTCCCACCAGCAAGCCCCTACTACTTCCCTCCTGTTCCTTCCCAAATAGTTACACCAATTGGAGATCAATCAGTCAAACCTATGCAGGCCATTCTCCACCACCAGAAAATTAAGTGTCATGTTGTATTCCCAGGCTAGAGAGATGGATCAGCATGAGCTTCACTGTTGGACAGGTGTGGTGTCATGCACCTCTAATCCCAGCACCTGGGAGGCAGAGGCAGGTGGATATCTGTGAGTTTGAGGTCAGCTTGGTATACAAAGCAAGTTCCAGGACACAGAGAAACCTTGTCTCAAAAAATCAGAAAGCTAAAAAGTACTTGTTCCTCTTCTAGATGACCTGTGTTCACTTTTTAATATCCACATGACAGTTAACTACTGTCTGTAACTCTGGTTCCAGTGGATCTTATGCCCTCTTCTGGCCTTTGTGAGCACCAAGTACATGAAGTATATTTTCATATATGCAGGCAAAACACTCAGAATCAAAGAATAAATTCTCTTTATTAAGATTTATTTATTTTATTAAGAAGAGTAATATTGTATTTGGAGAGTCTTTTTAATGGAGTTGCTGAAAGATGGTTATTGAAGCTAATAAGATTAATACTGTTGAAAGTATGGTGGGACATTACATGGACAGCTCTCTATATAATTTCCCAGCAGCTAAATGAAGCTGTGTTATAGACAAATGGATGTATTATAGTTACTGTTTTCAAATGTCCTCTGTATCTGACTTCCTCTCAGGTAACATTAATCAGTCACTAATGACACTAAGAACATGCATGGAAGTCCTGAGAGAGAACCAGACATATGGAACTAACAAGGTACACAGCAGTCCTCGCCAACTGCTTTGTGGTTTAATCGTGCATTTTATTTGTCTAATATTTTTAACTTTCAAACGTCTTTATAGATGGTTCCATATCGAGATTCAAAGCTAACTCATCTGTTCAAGAACTACTTTGATGGGGAAGGGAAGGTGCGGATGATTGTGTGTGTAAATCCAAAGGCTGAAGACTATGAAGAAAGCTTGGTAATTTAAGGATATTTCTCCTATTCCGTTGGGTTTCTCTAGGGGAAAACAGCTACTTGAAGAATGGCACACTGGCTGGGTGGTGGTGGTGCACGCCTTTAATCCCAGCACTCAGGAGGCAGAGATAGGCAGATCTCTGAGTTTGAGGCCAGCTTGCTGGTTTACTGAGTGAGTTCCAGGACAGGCTTCAAAGCTACCGAGAAATCCTGCCTGCAGGGGTGGGGGATAGCAAACTGCACATTTCGTAGATTGACACAGGGTTAGTGATATGCAAATGAACTATTTAGCCATCCGTAAAGGAGGACTTGGGTAGGCTTACTTTTTCCAGACTCTGCTTTGTACTTTTAGCAAGTCATGAGATTTGCTGAAGTAACTCAAGAAGTTGAAGTAGCAAGACCAGTAGACAAGGCAATATGTGGCTTGACACCAGGGAGACGATACAGAAACCTACCTCGGGGCGGCCCAGTTGGAGATGGTATGATTTTGTGTTATATTATTATTCATTTGCTTGTCTTTCTGTAAACTTTAAAAAATCTATTTACACCCTTCTCAAGAACCAAATGAAAGAAACTTTGAACTAAAATAGAAGGTTTGCTTGGTTGTTTGTTTTATTTTTGAGAAATTCTATGCTTAGAATTAGTGAAGCATACCTGTAATTCTAGCACCAAGTGAATATGCTGAGGGGGGAAAATAAATTCTGTGGTTACTGGTTCAGGGGTTCTGCTCAGCATCAGACTTAAGCTCTTTCATAATTTTAAATTCAATACAGAACCTTTGGTGACTGAAGTGATTCTACAGAGCTTCCCACCACTGCCTCCGTCCAAGCTTTTGGATATCAATGATGAGGAGACCCTTCCAAAGCTGATCGAAGCTTTGGAGAAACGACATCACCTACGTAAACTAATGACAGAGGAGCTTAACAAACAATGTGAGGGTAGAGCTGTTTCTAGCTAGCTGCTGGGACTTCAGAGGTAGAAACAGGTCTTAGTGACTCCATCTGGTGAGACCTCTTTAAGGAGGACTTATTTCTCGACTTTGTAATGGTCTCAAGGTGTTTAATTTGAATGGCAAGATTCTGTTTTCAACAGATCTATTTTACTTTGAAAGAATATAAGAAGGAAAAAGTGGGTGTCTCTCTGTCTATTTTATTTTTAATAGTGATTGACACAAAATGGTATTTTATAATGTTCCCCTGTTTGCAAGTTATTTACATTCTGTAATATTTGTACCTCAATGGTATAGGGGAAAGTGAATAATGTTTGGAAATGTGTAGAGCAATTGAACAAATCTGGTCCACGGAAGTGACTGTCTCTGTGAGTGACAAAGTAGGGTGCCAGGGTCTTCAGCCCAGGCACAGCTATTCTCAAACACAGGATTATTACTGTTTTTGCATCTGTAAGCAAACTTTAAGTGTTAGGGAGAGGTTACAAAATATTTATATAAGCATCTCTTATAGATTTGAGAATTAAATTCCTGGCTTCTTTCCAAACTTGTTTTTAATCTTTTTTCACTTTTTGTATCAAACCCAGGGCCTCATGCATATACAAAGCAGACATGTACAGGCCACTGCATTCCCAGCCTTTCTTATGTACATTTGCCATGGGGGGATTTGCTAGAGTGCTACATTCTACCGAGTATCTGCCAATGAAAGTTGGTTTTGTTTTGTATCTGCACTAAAGAGCACAATCTGTATGCTTTATTTCAGGTATGAACTTCAAAGCCTTATTAAAAGAATTTGACAGTTCTCTTCTAAATAAAGAAAACTACATCCAGGAAAAACTAAATGAAAAAGAAAAATTGATCTCAGGGCAGAAATCGGAAATAGAACGTCTGGAGAAGAAAAACAAAACTTTGGAGTACAAGGTTTGTGGTCATACTTTCACCTATGTACTGGCCATTCGTTACTTCTCAGAACAGCTCATGTGCCTGTCCATATGAAGGGCATGAAGTGAGGAAGAGACTGTTAGTTTCTACTGTTCGGAGTGGAGCTTAGCTTGAGGAGATGTAGGCACCTGGCTTGCAAGGGACTTTGAGCAACTTCTGAACTGGAGTGGAAATGAGGATTCAGGTGAAATAGTGAGGGCAAAAATGATCTCTCGATCTCTCTCTCTCTCTCTCTCTCTCTCTCTCTGTGTGTGTGTGTGTGTGTGTG
>LOEQ01002866.1:0-14275 GCA_001685075.1 Bramus lutescens | reverse complement strand
CCATGATGGTTGTCATTTCATACTCATCCCAAACTCACAGAATCGTGAGTCTTCCTAGCATCTCCTCTACCTGAGGTGCGTGCCCGGCTGAGCCCTGGGCACTGAGGATCCAGCGAGCGCCTCCCAGCCACCCTTTGTCTGAAGGAGGATGGGTGCAGAAGAGGGAAGAAGTTTGTACTCCCATGTTGGCAGCAGCTGTCCAGACAGGTAGGTCGCTGTGTGATCTTGGCCATGCCTTTTAATGATCTAAGGCCTTAGTGTAGGTGTCTGTAATCCAGTGTCAGTAGAACTGCTGGGACCCAGAGCCAAGACACTTGCTAACCAGAGGATGTTGGGCAAGAACTCCCGGAGCTTCAGCTAGCCATTCAGTCATCTGGCTGGGGATGTGGCTTAGTTGGTAGAATACTTGCTCATCCTACAAGAAGCCCTGGGTTTAATCCCCAGCGTCTCATAAGTAGTGCACACCTGTAAACCCAGGATGTGGGAGGCAAGAAAATCAGGAGTTCAAGGTCATCCTCTGCTACATAGAAATTCTGAGGCCAACTGGGATACATGAGACCTGACCCACAATAAAATCAACACCTATTCCAACAGCCAACAAGTACTCATTGCCAACAGCCCTAACTCACTACGTATGTGACCTTGACTTTGGAACAGCCACACCCCTCTCTGGATCTTGTTTCTTTTTTGGAGGGGGTTCCTGTATACTGCCTAGGCTGCTCTTGAACTCATTGGTTCATCATCTTTATATACATTCATTGTACTAATTTGCTAGTTTTTATAAGATAGGTTTTTGTTTGTTTGTTCGTTTTGTTTAGTTTAGTTTTACAAGACAGTATTTCTCTGTTTAGCCCTGGCTGTCCTGGAACTTACTCAGTAGACCAGGCTAGCCTCTAACTCAGAGATCCATCTGCCTCTGCCTCTGCCTCTGCCTCCAGAGTCCTGAGCTTAAAGGCATGTGTCACCACTGCCTGATGAGACAGTTCTACTCTATGGCCCAGGCTTCCCTTAAACTTGTGATTTTCCTGTTTTAGACACCTGAATGCCAGGATTGCAGGTGTGACCTGCCACACCCACTTTCTAGTCAGTTACCTTAGCCTCCCAGGAACAGGATTGACAGACACCCACTAGTATATCATTTGAAACACACAACTTAATGGGTTTTGCTAAATGTATACTCAACATTTTGATCTCCTCCAGAAAAACTCTCCCGTGACACCATCAGTCAATACCCCCCACTTCCCATCTACTTCCCAGCCCGCGGGGGTGGGGGGGGACTGTTTCTGGTGTATAGGTAAGCTCGTCTGGGTCTGTCTTCTCGCCTTCAGTGCTGTGACACATGATGTTGGCATATCAGCCGTTTGTATCCTGTCTCGCTGTCAGTCTCTCCCCATGGGTAGATCCTTGGGTTAGATGGTTGGGCTGTTTCTGGCTCTCCTTCCATCTTTTAGCTATTGTACATAAAGGTTCTGTGTATCTCTGTGTATGGATGCTTGGGTGACTGCAAGTTTTTATTCTCTTGGGTACCTACTGGTGATGACAACTGCTCAGATATGTTACTTACTTGCCTAATTTTATTTATTTATTTATTTATTTATTTATTTATTTATTTACTTACTTACTTNTTATTTATTTATTTATTTATTTATTTATTTATTTATTTATTTATTTATTATTGTGTGTGTGCCATGGTGTGCATACGGAGGTCAGAGGACAACCTGTGGGAGTCTGGTCTCTCCTCTTAGCCTGTGGGCTCTGGGGCTAGAACTCAGATCATCAGGCTTGGTGGTGGGCGCCTTTCCACACAGACATCTCACTAGCACTTTCTAATTTTAGAAGAGCCAGTGGGGCAGTTTTCCACAATCCTGTGCTGTCTACATTCCTGGAGGCAACAAGCACTGTCTCTGCCCCACACCCGCGTAAGCGCCTTGTGCTGTCTGCTGGTCCTCCTCCATGTTGTCTGTTGGTCCTCCTTCATGCTGTCTGCTGGTCCTCCTCCATGCTGTCTGTTAGTCCTCCTCCATGCTGTCTGTTGGTCCTCCTTCATGCTGTCTGCTGGTCCTCCTCCATGTTGTCTGTTGGTCCTCCTTCATGCTGTCTGTTGCTCCTCCTTCATGCTGTCTGTTGGTCCTCCTCCATGCTGTCTGTTGGTCCTTTTTCATGTTGTCTGTTTGTTGGTCCTCCTCTGTGCTGTCTGTCTGCTGGTTCTCCTGCATGCTGTCTGTTGGTCCTCCTCCATGCTGTCTGTTGGTCCTCCTGCATGCTGTCTGTTGGTCCTCCTCCATGCTGTCTGTTGGTCCTCCTTCATGCTGCCTGTTGGTCCTCCTTCATGCTGTCTGTTGGTCCTCCTCCATGCTGTCTGCTGGTCCTCCTCCATGCTGTTTGTTGGTCCTCCTTCATCCTTCATTCTCTACCTTTCATGGGGTCCCAGATCTTCCACAGCTTCTCACCCCCCTCACCCCCCGTGCTTATCTCATTCCCAGGTCAGTTTCTCAGGCCTGGCTTCGGCCTTGGCATAGTGCCACAGACATCCAAGATCTGAAAACCCCAGTGTCAGCTTGGCTTTGATGCCTGGCCCAAGAGAACAGTTCAAATGGAGCCTTTTCATTCACCAAGCAGACAGACCAGGCCTTTTAGAATCTCTTGGCTGCTTCTCTCAGGGCCAAGAACTTCACTTTGCTTTTATTCATGGTCACTTTCTCTTTCAGAATTTATTGTTATTGTGTGTATGTGTATGGTGTGTGTGTAGGGGTGGGAGTGTGGATGGAGGGCAGATGCCATCATTTGAGGAGTTGGTTTTTTCCTTTCACTTGTGCGTTGGTGTCAGGACCCAAACACAGGTGACCAGGCTTGTGGCTGAGCCATCTTGCTGGCCTACTTGGTGCATTTTTTGAGAGTTCCATTTTGGAGAAAGAGAACATAGTGAAAACAAAGAAAATCCCTCATAGTTTGGTTTTGAAGTGTTTACTTCATGTAATTCTGTCTGTGTTGTGTTCCAATGTCACCATCTCAGAGGCCGTTTATGACTCTGGGAGCAAGGTGAGCTTTGGTGAGGGAAGCCTGAATTTCAACAGTTTAAAACCATTGTTAGGCGAGCGCCAGGAAGTGCCCATGGAGGCCAGTGGGAATAGCTTTGTTTCTTCCTTTTCAACCCTAGTCCAGGGCACTGAACTCCAGTGGTTAGGCCTAGCAGTGAGTGTCTTCACCCCTGAGCCATCTCTACAGTCCCATTGTGCCATCTTGGAGCAGCTCTCTTTAGAAGAAAAGCTCACACTAAGGAGCACGATGGATGTTCAGTATGGAGTGGCAACAGGGAGGGACCAAGCCAGTGAGTAAATCTGTCTGTATTCTGTCAATCATGTTTTAAATAAATGCTGATTGGCCAGGCAGGAAGTATAGGCGGGAAAACAAGACAGGAANGGAGATTCTCTGTGTGATTTTCTTTGGGGCTTGCCAGCTGTGGGGTACCAGGTGAGACAGAAAACCCCAACAAGCAAGCCAGCCCCTCATGTTATGCTGAGGCCTTAGGAACTTTGGGTAAAGTTGCTTGGTTTTGTCTCATCCCATGAATCAGGGTCCCCAGAGCACCCTGCTCCTTCACTGAGCCCAGAGGCTTTTCACTGGGGGGGGGGCACTACCTACTGTCATGTTTTGCTTCTCCCCTGACCCCTCTGATGGAAGGCCTGCTCTATGGGGACAAAGGCCTGTGGGCCATTGCTGTCCCTCTGGCTCTCAGAACAGCCATGACCAGTGCTTGGTACACATTATCCAAATGAGAGCATCCATGCTTGTGCTCTGTGGAAGGAGAATGGAGTCTTCAGAGGAAAGGAGTCTACAGAGAACTATTAAGCTCATGTGGGTGGTCCACGGTGTGACAGAGTCACAGTGAGCGGAGCATGGGGCTTTGGGAGACAGGTTCTAGTACCTGTTGGGTGCCTACCATGGGCCAGGCACTTTTCAGACGTGTTCCTGTTTTGGGAACAGAGTCTTGCTCTGTACTTCAGTCTAGTCTTGAATGACAATACTTCTGACACAGCCTCCTGAGTACTGGGGTTACAGGCATGTGCCGCCAAGCCAGACATAATCATCTTAGACACTCTGTCCCCATTTTGTAGGACATGGCGTGGCGAGGTGTGATGGGCGTGGTCGACCAGTAAGTTAGAATTAACCAGACCAGCTCAATATAACAGATTTAGTTTAATAATTGGAAAACAGTGAACTCACTTGACCAGGGTCCAGCGCACGCAGAGAAGAGGGGTGAGCACACCTGGATGTCCAAGTTTATCTTTTCTGGCCCCAGGAGGCCACGCCCTAGCCAAATGTGATTGGCTGAACTTCCCCATNCCAGTAAGTTAGAATTAACCAGACCAGCTCAATATAACAGATTTAGTTTAATAATTGGAAAACAGTGAACTCACTTGACCAGGGTCCAGCGCACGCAGAGAAGAGGGGTGAGCACACCTGGATGTCCAAGTTTATCTTTTCTGGCCCCAGGAGGCCACGCCCTAGCCAAATGTGATTGGCTGAACTTCCCCATCAGAGGTGAAGTTGTGCCACATCGCTGCAAAGTGGCAGCTGGGATCTGCACCCCAGCTACCAGTCTCCCCTGCTTCACCGTGCCCCGGTGAGATCCCTCTGTGCGCCCAGCACCCCTCTCTCAGGCCTCCATTCTCCACTGCTCTGGTGTGGCTAGCTTGGGTCTATTGGGATCAGGTGCTGAGAGCTGAGCTCCAGGAGGTCAGAAATGAAAGGCTCAGAGGAGAAAGAAGATCATGCCCCCTGATGGCCAGAAGAGAGAGGGAGGCTCCAGGGTCCTCCACCCCCATCTTGGGCAACAGTCTGACTAAGATCAGCTGACCTAGGCTAGTCTGGATTGAAGACATGGGGATTGGCTCCAAAGAGGGTGATCTTTGAGAAACTTCCAGAACTTACTTGATGTAAGGGAGGAAACCATACAGGTACCCAAGGGTCCAGATAATCTTCCTGTGCCAAATGCCAGAAATGTCACCGGTTTAGGCCCCTGAGAATCTGGGTGACAGACTATGCTAATGGTCATTCTAGAGACACCTACTTCAGAAATTGACACATTGATTAGTGAAAGACTCAGCATATGCAAATGTTTCTAGAAGTGGATTCGCTTTTTCATTCCATTCTTACTAAAAGTCTCTGACTTTGAATTTAAGCCAGAGCCTCCTTGTCAAGCCTTCACTGTCTTTGTTTGGATGCCCATCTTGACCGAAGCTCTGTCAAAGGTGCAGTGTTTAGGGGATAGAGGGATGGCCTAGCGGATCAAAGCACTGACTGCTCTCTCAGAGGACACAGGTTCGATTCCCACTACCCATATGGCAACTCTTTAACTGTCTGAACTCCAGTCTCCCTTCACATCACAGTGGGCTTTTATTTATCTCCTGCTGTGTGTCTTGCACTGCCCAGCCACTGTTTCTTCTTCACTCTCCCTCTACAAGGCCAAGTGTATTCTCCTACTTGGTGGGTGGAGAGTGGAGGCCTTAGCGGAAAGCAACGCAGCTATGCAGGGGCACAGACCGTGCTCCCCTTCCTGGAGCTCTTCCCTCGTGCTCCAGTCTCCAGACTCTCTGGTAGAAGCTGAGAACACTATATAGCCTGACTTTTAAAACATTCACCATTTATTTAATGAACTCCTCTTCTACGTGTCCTGAGGGAGACTAACCTTCACGCTTGTCTTCAAGGAGCTCAGAGAGCAGGAGGGAGACAGAGAAGTGGGAAGGATTCTGAAAGAGCTTGGCAGCTGCAGGTTAGCTGAGAGCTCTCTGTGATTAGGCTGCTTCTGCTCATCAGGGAGGTGGGGAGCCTCCCACCTTAAGCCGTCAACACACAGCCCCTCAGTACATCCCTGTCCATGCATGTTCTGGCGTGCACACGTGCCTGCCGGAAAATGTGTGTGCAGCACTGTGGTGAAGGTGAAATGGGGTCGCTGCCTCTGCACGGCCATGCAGCCCCTCCACCTGCTCTCTTCCATCTGGAATCTCAATTTTGATGTCTTTTGGATGAGAGTTTTGATTAAAAAAATAAAACACAAAAACAGGCCTATAGATGATTAGGATGGCAATTCTTTTTAAAGTTTTGTTTCATTTTATGTGTATGGGTGTTTTGCCTGCAAGTATGTCTGTCCACGACATGAATGCCTGGAGACCACAGAAGCCAGAAAAGGACATTAGATCTCCTGGAATTGAAATTCTTGATGGTATGAGCTGTAATGTGGATGCTTTGCTGAGAACTGAACTTGGGTTCCATTGAAGAATAACAAGTGCTCTTAACTGCTGAGCTATCTTTCCCAGCTTTAGATAACAATCACAAAAAATATTTATATATTTATTTATTCATTCATTCATTCATTTATTTATTGAGACAGGGTTTCTCTGTGTAGTCTTGGCTGTTCTGGAATTTGCTCTGTAGACCAGGCTGGCCTCAGATTCACAGAGATCTGCTTGCTTCTGCCTTCTGAGTGCTAGGATTAAAGGCGTGTGCCACCACTGCCCAGCTAATTTTATTTTTAATTATGTGTATTTGTGTGTGTCTGGGTATATGTACGTGAGTGCAAGTGTCTGAGGAAGCCAGAAGAGGGCGCCATATTCATTGGCGCTTGAGTTACATGTGATTGTGAGCCATCCAGGATACTGGGAACTGAACTTGGCTTCTCTCTAGTAGCCAAATGGCCTCTTGACTACTGAACTATCTCTTCAACCTTTATTTTTTTTAACCAATAGAAAAACAAGCATTAATTTGAGATGCACCCTTAAAATACTTATAAACTTAACTTTTTAATATTTTAATATGTCTTTAGCACGCGCACACACAAATATAAAGAGAAGAGGAGACTGGGGATGTGGTTCAGTTGACAGAGTGTTTGCCTAGTGAGGACAAAGGCCTGGATTCCGTTCCCAGCACTGCACGATGAGGTGTGATAGAGCAAGCCTATAATCCTAGCACTTGGGAGGTGGAGGCAAGAGGATCTGAGGTTCAAGGTTATCCTTGACTATATAGCACGTTCAAGGACAGCCTGGATGATGTGAGATCCTATCTCAAACAAATAAACAAAAACAACAAAAGAGAGAATGATGTAATATGCCTGTGACTCATTCAGCCCCCTCTGGCTCTCCACCCTGCTCATGCTGGGGCTTGAACTTGGCACCTCTCACATGCTGAGCCCAGCATGCCTCCACTAAGCTACACCCCAGCCCTCAACATTCTGCCATTCTTGAAGAAATGGATTCTTGATGAGTTGAATAAATTTGATATTTTGCAAAACACTGACTTCGGTTCATTGACTGCCTATTGTTTTTCCCTCATAAGAGAAGTAAAAATTAGATTTTAAAATATTTACTATGTGTGGGAGTAGCTGCCAAAGACACTTGTTATGTATGTGTAGAACTCAAAAGGTGCCTGGCAGAGAATTCAGATTCCTAGGCTGTACAGAAGTTGGCAGGGGAGACAGCTGAGAGCCTGTCTCTCCTGGACCCTAGGATTCTGTGGCTCTCTTATTTGTAGACGGACAAAGCCCATTTATAACTTTTGGAGTCTGGCTTCTAGTGTAGTGGCAGAGATTCAGGAATGTGTTTGCTGGGAGTCACTCAGAAAACAAGGCCTGATTGTTTTCCCTCCTGACTCCCAGGACACACTATGAAGGGACATCCTTAAACCCATATTGCCCATAACGTCCCTCACAGTGGCTATGATACTCTGGGGAAAAGGCTGGGACCTGTGGGTCAGGAGATGGGGATTTGTGCTGTCGCTCAAAGCTGTGTGGTCCCCAGAAAGTTTCTTCCCTTTCCTGCCTCCCCTGTACAGGTGGGCTTTCGCGTGGGGGTTCTCTGTGGACACTCTGAACTCTGGGTGGCTGCTGTCATTGGCCAAGGGCAAGGAAGAAATATTCCGCATGATGCACCATCAAGGGTAGACATGTGCACCGGAAGCCTTGGTGTACTAGAGCGCTTTATAAACAGCACCGGTTTCCTTTAAGGTGAGTGCTTGCTTTGTCCGTGTGATCTGCTGTTGGCAGCTGATGCCGCAGTCATAGAAAGGCCTGGACCTGAGTCAGAGCTCGCGTGACTCATGCAGATTCCAGCTGAGCCCTGAAGATCCCCAGGTTCTTGAGGTGCAGATGAGGCCCAGAGTTGAGTCAGCTCTTTGCTGATTTCCACAGCTACAAGTCTTGCGCTCAGGGAGATCCACATTGGCGGGGACTTTCCCCAGCACCCGGAGAAGCTTGTGGATGCGGCTGACTGCGTGACTTTGAGTCGTGTTGGCCTGTCCTATACCCCGTCAGCTTTCCCTTCCCTTATCGTGTTTTCTCCTTCCGGTTTTTGATGTACTCCACCTCCATGTGTTGAATGTCAAACTCCTTTCCCTCCTGTTTCTCAATATAGTTCAGCTGCTCAGGCTGCAAGTGCAAATATCAAAACCTGCCAGGAGGGGCTGGAGAGACAGCTCAGTGGTTAGAGCACTGGCCGTTCTTCCAGAGGACCTGGGTTCAGTTTCTAGGACACACACGGTTGCTTCTGACCATCTTAACCTCTGGTTGCAGGGGATTCGAAACCCTCTTTAGGACTCTGTGGGCACCAGGCATTCATGTGGTGCCCAGGCATACATGCAGGGAAAACATCCATGTATGTAAAATAAGAAAATAAAGATTTAAAAATACCAGCCATCAGCTTACCAGGCTGAAAGATTCTGGGGAGCTGGGATCATTCTACAGGAAAGAATTGTAACGGGCCAAGAGAAGAGTCACTGGGTAAATGCTCTTAATGAGAAATCTTGGTGACCTGAGTTAGCTACCTAGAAACACATAAAAGTGGGAAGAGAGATTGACTTTGTAGGTGTGACTTCAGAGGTGTGCTCTGACCTCCAGACTCTCACCATCAGCTCATGGTACATGTGGCGCCCCCCCTCACTGCCCACCACACCACATTCATAGGGGAGTAGGGGACATGAATAATAAATTTAATATGTAGAAAGAAAGAAGTCCTCAAAAAGACTAAACACTGGCCTAGGGTTATGGCTCACTGAACAAGGCACTTGCTATGCAAGCTTGAGGACCTGAATTCAGATCCCAGGACTCACACAAAGTCAGATGTGGCAATGCGCCTCTGTAATCTCCATGTGCCCACTGTGAGATGGGAGGCACAAACGGGAGACTCCCTGGAAGACGGGAGACTCCCTGGAAGACGGCAGACCAGCTAGCCTGGAGCATGAAGCAGTATAAAAAATTAGAAACCCTGAATCAAATAAACTGGACGAAGAGGATCAATACCCGAGGTTGTCCTCTGGCCCGTGCGTGCTCGTGGTGGCATGGCCTGATCGTCTGCTGTCTTTTGGACAGATCACCCCGTGAGAAAATTCTATACAATTCAGCACAGCTCGTTTCCTCTCTGGCTGCCGTCCAACTTCACTCTGTGATAACTCCTCCATCATCTACGATGGCACCATCCCTGGGTCTTCCTCTGGGGGCCTCTGGCTGCTTGCCTGTATGGGCACTTGGAAGGTCTCAGAATTTGGCTTTGAGCATTCATCTATCGGGAACTTGGGCCAGTTCTCTCCTACTGGAGCCGATATGGTGAATTTTCCCACCTTACTTGTGCGTCCTCAGAGCTGGTCCCAGAGGGTGGACCTGGTAGGGAGGAAGAGGACAGAAGCTGGGAAGCAGCCTTAGAAAGTGATGCCAATGGGCAAGCGGTGCGGTCCCCCTCTCCCCACGAATCTGGCGCTCTCCGTGGTGCACTAGTGCCTAGGACAAGCCAGAGGGAAGACAAAAGTTGTGTAGGGGTGGCCGTCAGCTCTGAGCAGGAAGTGGCTTGTCTTGGTTGGGGCCGAGAGGAGAACCTGGTACTGTGTCTTGAGATGTGACTGGATGGATAACGGGAGACAGCAGAGTGGAGGGAAGGAAGTAGGGGACACACGTGTGGACAGGCGCTTCTCAGGGACCCATGCTCAAGCCTTGGAAGGTGAGTAGGTGGGAGGGCCCTTGCCAAGATGATTCCCCTCAACAGGTGCGCAAGGCTGATGAGGTAGACTGAGAAGAGAAAGACAACTCTGGTGGAGAGAGAAAGTCACATGACCCAGGCAGGCGGGTGAGCAGCTGGCCTGTCTAGTAGGCCACAGAGAGTCACTACAGGAGCTGTGTCAGGGTGGAGGGTGAGGCTTCTGTAAGCTCTGTTCAGCCCTTTGGGCTTTGTTGAATAAGCTATAGGGGATTGTAGGACGGTCCCCAGCAGAAGAGGGACAATGGTTGCTGCATGATGATCTCGAGGCCAAGCTGGGATGCAGGAGACTCTTGTCTAAAAACAACAAATGAAAACCAAAGCTTAAGCCAAACCAAAACAATTCCCAACGCCCCCCCCCATAATACAGGGACCAATAAGATGGCTCAGTGGGTAAGAGTACTTGCTGCCAATCCTGATGATCCAATTCTGTTCCAGGCACACAGTGGAAGGAAAGATATAACCTTTATATGCACATCATGTCATGTGTGTGCTGTACCCAAATAATGTTAAAAAACAAACCAAACAACAAAAAACAAAGCAACAAACCACCCACTTACGCTGAACAAAGAAAAAAGGCAACAAAAAACCTCTTTAGGTATTTTTTATTTCTTGTATTATATCTTTACTTTCTCAGAACTGTGCCTGTGTGGGTGTTTCATGTGTATACGTATTTACAAGTATGTGGGGGCTTTGGTGTGTATGTGTTAGCCTGTGTGTGTATGTGTTTATGGATGTGTGTGTGCGCGCACATGTGTGGATATATGCATTTCTCAGCTGCCTGGAAGGGTTTTGGAAGATCAGCGCTCTGACCTCTCATAACCTCTCCTCTGGGTGCAAATGGAGGACATGGGCTGGGACACTAGAGCAGAGGGAACCAATTGTATATAATCTTTTCTCTCCCTGCTCCCTCAAGGAAACTCACTTTTAATTTCCTCTGTGATTACCCTGCTTATTACCAAACAGGCTGGTGGCCGGCTTCCCTTTGATTTCTCCGCCGTCTCCCGTACGTCCTTTCCACCTTCCACAGCCCCTTCCACTTCTCCTGTTTTATATTTAGCCCAGACTGTTGAGAAAATGTGTGAGCCACACCAGTCTCACCACTCGTTCTGGGTCAGTTTTGAGCGCTGTGTCAGCTTGTCTCTGCGGCAGTGGACCCCCTTAGAAGAGCGGTGAGGTGGCCTGAGGATGTGTTCCTACTGAGGCCTGGGTGGAGAGCTGCTCCTTGCTTCAGGGACCACGAAGCCCCCGATCCTCCCTGTCCTGCACTGCACACTCAGATGCAGTGTGACTGAGGTGCTCTTTTATCCTTCCACAAATATTTACCGAGCACCTACTGTGGGTCAGGTCTGTGACTGGAGATGGGGCTTCTGCAGTGAACAAAGGAAGGAACCTATTGTCCCTGCTCCCATTGGCCTGCACGCTTTCTCTCGCACTCTCCCCCCACTCTGTGTGTATGTGTGTGTGGATACCACAATCCCCCTGGCATTGGTTTTCATTCCTTAGAAAGCACCCACCTTATTTTATGAGGTGGGGTCTCTACCTGGGACCTGAGGTTTATTGATTGTGCTGGAATGGCTGGCCAGAGCCCCGGGGATCCGCCTGTCTCTGCCTCTCAGCACTCGGCTTGCGTGAACGTGCTACCGCATCAAACTGGATGCTTTGCCATGGGTGTTGGAGATCCAACTCAAGTCCTCACGTTGTGGCCTCTCCACCTGGAGATTTCATGGCAGTATCCTAAAGAGAGGTGCAGAGGCCTCTCTTCCCACCTGATTAGCTTTCCAGATTTTTGCCTGTTGTTCAGCAAAGTGGGACCTGGGCTGCGACAGGAGCATGGCAAGCACTAACTATGGGTTCAGAGATGGCGAGGTGTCTAGGGAGCAAGGATGAAGGGCTGGGAGACCAGGAGGGAGCTTGAGGGTACAAGGTCCCCTGCAGGGTGCGCAGTCCCAGTAGTAAGGGGAAAAAATGGAGGCAGAAAAGGCCTTTGAGATAATTGAGTTGGTTGCTTTCATGTTCCTCATTCAGACACTGGGCGGAGGGCCAGCTCTGCTAGCGAGGGCATGAACCCTGCCCTGCTCCAGCATGCAGGGTGTCATTCGCTGAAGTCCCTTCCTGTCTCATGTAGCTGGCATCTTTCTTTGTTCACAGATCTCAATTATGTGTATCCTCCCAGCAAAGGAAGAGGGTTTCGAGCAGAAAGGTCAGCCATATGGCGCCTCGGTCCAGTGAGGACTCGATTGCTCCTGCTGCTCCAGCCAAAAGCTCCCTGAATCCCGGGGCTCGGCAGGAGTTGGGGTGCAGAGTTCTACCTGGGCTGCAGGTGCTGTTGTCTGTACTGCAATTAGCCTTATACGCTCAACCCTGGAGGGCAAAGGGGATAGCCGTTGCCATGGGGAGCAGAGGTTTCACTAGAGCCCCCTCAGAGCTAGTTCAGAGGCAAGATGGTCCCTTGATGAGCTCACTGCCTCACAGTGGGCTATTTTTAGGATCTGGCTCCTGGGGTGCAGACAGGCTTGCTGACTTTTGCATCTGGTGCTCCAGGGCCTCGCCAGCTGATCAGCCTGTCACTTCCCGAGCCCACTGCCCTAGTTCTGCCTGTCATCCTCCTTTTGTTCTGCCTACTTTGTCATCTGTACTGGCACTGTTTCTCTGAGATCAGGGTAGACAAGGTCTCAGCAGATACCATTCGGGAAGCAGATTCTTAGAGCATTGCCTTGGTTTCTGAAGACTGCTGTCGTGTGGTGCCACGAGCTAAGTACTGTTGCTGGAGTCAGACAAGCTGTCTGGGGGAGCTGGGAAGCCACGTATCTGAGGTCAAGGTGGCTGTAGGACTGCGCTTTCTGCAATGGCCGCAGGGGAAAATGGGCTGCATCCCTTTCTCCTGGTGGCACTTGGAGTCCCAGGACTGCAGTTTCTACCTCTGCTGTCTCGTGGCTGCTTCTCTTTTGGGATGACTGTGTCTTAGGGGTTGCCTCTCTTTATAAGAACACCATGGAGCTGGAGAGATAGCTCAGAAGTTAAGATCACTTGTTACTATTTTCCAGAACCTGAGTTTGGTTCCCAGCACCCACACCAAGTTGCTCACAACCACCGGAGACTCAACACCCCCTTCTGTTCTCCACAGGTACCTGCACCCATATGCGCACACACAGAGGTACTTGAACACACACAAAAATATAATTAAAAACAAGATAAATCTTAAAAACAAACTAGGCATTGGATTAAGGACTCACTCAAGTATGAACTCATTTTTTTTTCTTGGCCCCAGGCTGGGTTATAACTAGAGACCCTTCTGTTCAGTTTCCTGTGAGCTGAGATTATGGGTGGTGCTACCATGCCTGGTTAGGTCATATCAGCATCCCATACTCTCTTTCGTGGTGCTAGGGTAGAAACTAGGCCACTGTACATACAATGCAAGCAGTCTGTCTTTGGGCTGAACCGGAGCCCTTGTGTTTGTTTCATGGAGTGAAGGCTGGCCTTGAACTTGATATGGAGAGAGCTAAGGATGAACTGAACCTGTGGTTCTCTTCTCTTCACCTCCCGAGCACTAGGATCACAGGTCAGCACTGGGCTATCTAGTTTATGTGGTCCTGGGCATCAAATTCCGGGCTTTGTGTGCATCCTAGGGAAATACTACCAGTCAAGTCATTCCCAGCCTGTCCTCAATCTCATGTTAACAGCACAGACGATAACAAGCACTGAGGATTTAACGTGTTCTTTGGGAAGACACGATGGAACCATAACCTGTAGCAGATGAGAGTAGAGGGAAGAGAGAGTGTGTGGCGGAGGTTCCATCCCATGATGTGTGACCCTTGCATTATTCATGCTCCCTCAGCTGAAAATCGCCAAGGTGCTGAACTTCCTGGGCTTGTGGGGCCTGAGGCACCTGCAGCTTGGGGCCCTTTTATATTCATTTTTATTTAGTTAAAAACACCTTTGAGGTGCATTTATTTAATTATTTGTATGTGTGTCTGCGTGCTGTGGTGGTGGTGGTGTGTGTGTGTACATGCCATGGTGGTGGTGGTAGTGGTGTGCGTGCATGCGTGTGTGTGTGTGTGTTTGTACATGCCATGGTGGTGGTGGTATGTGTACATACCATGGTGGTGGTGGTAGTGGGGTGTGTGTGTGTGTGTATGCCATGGTGGTGGTGGTGGTGGTGTGTGGGTGTGTGTGTGTACATGCCATGGTGGTAGTGGTGGTGTGTGTGTTTGTACATGTAGTGGTGGTAGTGGTTTGTGTGTGTGTGTATGTATGCC
>LOEQ01002865.1:425873-454095 GCA_001685075.1 Bramus lutescens | reverse complement strand
TTCATTCATTCATTCATTCATTCATTCATTCATTCATTCATTTATTTATTTTTGGGTGTGGCAATAAGCAACAGCTGTCTTAGATGGAATTTCCAAGAAATTGGCTCTGAATTGGAATTTTTCCTGCAGGACTTCTTTGGAAGAAGTTCTTAAGAACAATACTTCTTAAAATGGTGAGGGAGGATGGATTGGGCATGGGAAGAAAGGAAGCCTGGATGTTGGTGCAACCAAGGGCTCTTCTGAGTCCACGGGAGTTCTGTAGCTGGGGTGAGTTTTGCAGGGTTGCACTAAAATGAGAGCTACTTCACCCTAATTTCTACCTCTGCCATCCACTCACAAGAGGACAAAGGTAATCCCCGGGGAGTCAGCCTAACTAGGAAAAGGCAGCTTTCTGGAGATGGAGTCTACTGTGAGCTGCCAGACACTGTGCACAGCTAGGGTAACTGGGACACACCCTGAAAGGGGGGGCGGAATCCAGGCAGTGTGCTACAAAATTCATTACAGCAGCAATGGAGAGGGAGGGGGGGAGGGAGAAAGGATTGAAGGCAGAAGGAAAGGAGGAAGATTAATTCATAAAAAACCAATTGCTGGCTCTTACAGTTTAAAGAAAAAAGAGTTTGTGTTGGCTTGCAGTTGCAAGGGGTCTCGTCATGACTAAAGAATTAGACATGCGGCCTGGACCATGTGACTGACAAGTAAGGAACTTGGATCTCCTTCCCTCCCTCCCTCCCTCCTCCTTCCCTCCCTCCTCCCTCCCCCTCTTTCCCTCTTTCTTTCTTTCTTTCAAAGAAAGAAAGAAAGAAAGAAAGAAAGAAAGAAAGAAAGTTCTTTCTTTCTGTTGAGATACAGTCTCATTGTGTAGTTCTGGATGGATTAGAACTTGCTATGTAGACCAGGCTGGCATCAAGTACACAGAGATTAACTTACCTCAGTTCCCAAAGACTGGGAATAAAGACAAGTACCACCACAAGGGAAAGTACTGTTCTTTATATTTTATGAAAATTGCCAACTTATAGCCTGCATACTAGGTTAGTAAACATTTGCTATGCACAATGAATTTCATAGTGCAATCCCTGACTAATGAAAACCAAAACACACAAATCTACTAAGGAAAAAAACAGGTTGCTCAGCTGTCAGGTTATATTTCTGTGTTACTTGTCATGATTTTAAAAGTAATTTTCAGGCTGGAGAGACAGCACCCATATCAAGCAGTTCACAACTGGATAATCTTTGGTACATTGAGTGAAGATATGTCTCTGTCCTTCCTCGCCTGCCTAAGATACTTCTGATTGGCTTAATAAAGGGCTGAATGGCCAATAGATAGACAGGAGAGAATAAGTGGGACTTCCAGAACACTGGGAAAAATTCTGTGGGGCGGGATTTGCCAGCAGATATGGAGGAAGTCAGACATATAGTAATGAGCCACGCGCAGAACATAGATGAATATAAATGCATTAATTTAAATTTTAAGAGATAGTTGGGAACAAGCCTAAGCTAAGGCCAACTTTCATACTTAATAATAAGTCTCAGTGTCACTGTCCAAAGAAAGACCTATTCTGCACAGTTGCCTGTAACTCCAGTACCAAGGGACCCGCTGCTCTTTACCTTCTCCTTAGGTACCTGTATCCATGTGGTATACAAACAGACAATGAGGCACACACATACACATAAATAAAAGTAAGTAACTTTTGAAATTTAAAAGTAGTAAATAAAAATTTCCAAATTCAGTCTACTCATTTTGATTTATCTTGGTATAAATTTTTGTAGAAAGTAGCACTAAAGACTTTCACGTTTGAGTATTTTATTGTTAAGTGTCATTTGAGAAATAAGAGCTCTTTGCTCATATTCTCACTCCTCCCACTCTTCATCTGGACTTTGGGACCTCAGTCCAATGCTCTGATGCAGGTCTCTACCTCTGTTTCCATCAGCTGCTGGATGAAGGTTCTATGGTGATATTTAAGATATTCATCAGTCTGACTACAGGGCAGGGCCAGTTTGGGCACCCTCTTCACTATTGCTTAGGGTCTTAGCTGGGGTCATCCTTGTGGATTCCTGGAAATTTATCACCAACTCCAGCGGAGCAGGGAAGGAATCAGCATAGATCCAAACAAGTCCCTCTGAATGTGGGTGACAGTTGTATGACTGGGGAAGACTGCGGGGCCACTGGCAATGGCACCAGGATTTATCAATACTGGCATTTTGGGAACCTATTCTCTTTGGATGGATACCTTGCTCAGTCTAGATATAGTAGGGAGGGCCTTGAACCTTCTACAAAGCAATGTGCATTACCCTCTCTGAGGAGTGGATGGGAGGCAGGGTGGGAGGGTGTGTGGAGGGAATGGGAGGAGGGGAGTGAATGGGAACTGGGATTGGTGTGGAAAATGAAAAAGATAGATTTTTTCACATATATACATACATACATACATACATACATACATACATACATACATACATACATACATACATACATACATACATACATTCTGGCCAATATGGTGGGGTCAATTTCTCAACTGAGATCCCTTCTCCCCAAGTGGCTCTAGTTTGTGTCACATTGACAAAAACTATTCAGCACACTTATCCAAACAATGTCCCCAAACAATTTTGTTCTCTCTTTAAAGAGAGAGAGAGAGAGAGAGAGAGAGAGAGACTCTCCTATCTATATGTTAAAAAGAGAAATAAGAACCAGGGAGAGCAAGATGAAAGATAAGGTGGGTCTCTACGAGGGAATGCTATCACAGTTGGTCACCACTCAGTCTGGCTGAGGCAGGGAGTTCTAAGTTCAGTGAGATCCTTCTCAAAGACAAAACAAAGGGAAAGGTGATTGAAAAAGGCACAACATCAATACTGGCTTCAAAGACCCCCTCTCCTATGGGAGAGCACACAGCACACACACACACACACGCACACACACACACAAAATATATAAAACTCCACTGTTTCAAATGTACTTTCAAACGCAACTAACAACACATTTTTCCTGAAAAATATTCAAGTCATATTATTAATACTCAAGACAAATTCATCCAAGAATCTGACCAAAATATGTGAGTATTCACCCAAGATGATTGTTCTGATTATCTTATTTGTAAATATTCAAATGATCAACATAAAAAAGTGATCAATTTTTGTTTGCCTCAGTGTCCTTGGATATCTACATATAGATGAATATTTTAAATATTTTCAAGTGATTTACTTTTGAAAATAATTTTAATAAAATTTAAAAAATATTTCCTTATATAATAAAGATATATTGGTCAGTAAAGTTTCCAAAAGTAATATAATCTCAATGATTTCTACATCCCCTTTCATTCTGTAATGTGCTTTGATATGAATGATAAATTGTTTGGGGACAATGTTTGGATAAGTGTGCTGATTAGTTTTTCTCAGCGTGACACAAACTAGAGCCATTTGGGGAGAGGAAATCTCAGTTGAGGAATTATCCCCACCAGATTGGCCTGTAAGGTGTTTTCTTGATTAATAGTTGATGTAGAGGACCCAGCCCACTGTGGGCAGTGCCAAGACTTGGCAGGTGGGCCTGGATAGTATAAGAAATCAAGGTGAGCCATGGAGAGCCTTTGAGTAGTATTTCTTTGTGGTCTCTGCTTCAGTTCCTGCCTCCACGTTCCTGCTTCCAGGTTCCTGTCAAGTTCCTATCCTCAGGTTCCTGCCTCCAGGTTCCTGCCCTAGGCTCCTCCCCAAGGTTCCTGTTCCCAGCTTCCTGCCCTAGGCTCCTGCTCCTAGGTTCCTGACTTAGGCTCTTGCTTCCCCCTCCCCCATTCCTGCCCTAGGCTCCTGCCCCCAGGTTCCTGCCCTAGGCTCCTAACCCCAGGTTCCTGACTTAGGCTCTTGCCTCCCCCCCTCCCCCATTCCTGCCCTAGGCTCCTGCCCCCAGGAAGGACGGGATCCGACCTGCCCCCAGGTTCCTGCCCTAGGCTCCTGCTCTCAGGTTCCTGCCCTAGGCTCCTGTCCCCAGGTTCCTGCCCTAGGCTCCTAACCCCTGGTTCCTGCCCTAGGCACCTGCTCTCAGGTTCCTGCCCTAGGCTCCTGCCCCCAGGTTTCTGTTCCCAGCTTCCTGCCCTAGGTTCCTGCTCCCAGGTTCCTGCCCCCAGGCTCCTGCCCTAGGCTCCTATCCCCAGGTTCCTGTCAAGTTCCTGTCCCCAGGTTCCTGCCTTCAGATTCCTGCCCCCAGGTTCCTGTCAAGTTTCCGTCCTAGGCTCCTGCCCTCAGGTTTCTGCTCCAGATTCCTGTTTCCAGGTTCCTGCCCTGACTTCACTTGACAAAGGACTACAACCTGTAAGATGTAATAAACTCTCCAAGTTGCTTTTGGTCATGGTTTTAGCACAGCAACCAAATAGAGTGTATAACCTGAATTTCCCCAAGTAGTCACAAATCTCTATTCTGTTTAATTTCCATTCTGCTCCCGAAATGGAATTGCTCAATTTCCACATCCACACCTTGCATATTTCTCTCTCTGGGGGGAAATTAATGATGCTGGGAGGTGGTGGTGCACTCGGGAGGCAAAGGCAGGCAGATCTTTGAGTCTGGCCAGTCTGGTCAACAGATATAGTTCTAAGACAGTCAGGGCTTCACAGAGAAACCCTGTCTAAAACAATGAACAAATAAACAGACAAAAAAGAATCATGTTCATTTCCATTCTCATTCTCAATCTATTTCCACGTGCTGGCTTCCCAGGCTTCCTTCAAGCCCTGCTCCCCCATGCAGCCCTTTCCTCTAACCAGATTTCGGTGCCTACCCCACTTTAATCTCTAGGCAATTGACAGCATTTTTATTGGCATCTCTTTAAATGCCTGCTTTATGTCTCCTTCCCTCCATGCTTAGGCAAGAGGTTGCAGTGAATCTTAATGTCACCCAGAATACCTAACACAATGCTTTACCCATTAAACGTCTGTTAAGTAAATGAATATGTGGAAGGACCAATGAACCAATGAATTAATGAATGAGTAGGTGAATGAATGAATCTCCTGCTTAGCTCCACTGTTGAACACAGTTCCCATCCATTGCGTCAGTGTTATTGGCTTGCACGGGGCAGTGAAACAGATTTTGAATTCTTCTCTTTAAATTTGACTGGGGACATCGCCCACATTTCCGGCTTGCTTTTAGGGTGAGGTCGGTGTGTGAACCATTTACAGATCCTTTTCCGTACTCCTGATGTCTCTGATTAAAACACCTTTGGCATTCTTCACAAAGGAAAAAGAGAGTTCCGGAGAGTCTGGATTCAAGGTCCCATCCATGGCTTCTGTTCCCACTGGGGCAGGAAGGTCTAGCTGATAGGCTAGACCCTGATGTAGGCTGCCCATTGTCAGCAAACCCCCAGATTCTTCCAGGAGGAAGAGCCAGGACCTTCCTGATGGTGGTCCCACTGAGTCTGGGCACCGCATTGCAGGACTTGTTTGTGTGCCTCCTCCACGTTACTCATGGTACATGTTCATGGCTCAGAAGAATTCACTGTGCTAACAAACGAGTGAGCAATCTAATCATCGCAAAATAAACAGGAAGGACTGCCCTTTTGTTCAGAATTGTGAAACTGTGCCTTCCAGGGACGTGGGAGTGCTAGCCTGTGCAGCCTCCCAGCTTCCTAACTTTAGCCAATACTACATTTAGCCTCAGTCACGTGTATCTATCAACAAAGACTACACTTTCCACACCCACCCACACTAATGCTCCTGACTAACATCTTAATTAAATCAACGATGCATCAATCAGTCCACCAACACTGATCAGGCACTGTGTGTGTGTGTGTGTGTGTGTGTGTGTGTGTGTATTCAACNGCTAACAAATGAGGGACTGGAGAGATGGTTCAGTGGGTAAAGAGCTTGCCATTGGTGTGGTGTGGTGTGTGTGTGTGTGTGTGTGTGTGTGTATTCAACACTCCTAAAGCTAACAAATGAGGGACTGGAGAGATGGTTCAGTGGGTAAAGAGCTTGCCATTGCCATTCAAGCATGAGTACCTGAGTTCAGATCCCCAGAACCTACGTGAGAGCCAGATGTGGTGGTGCTCATGTCTATAATCCCAGTACCCTGTGGCAGACGAGAAGTAAAGGCTGGCGAATCCTTGGAAACGTCTAGGCCAGCTAGCCTGGCATGTGAAGGAGGGGTGAGATTGTCTCAAACAAGGCAGAAGGTGAGGAGTGACGCTGGAGGTTGTCCTCTGATCTCTGCATGTGCCATGTAGCATGTGCACATCCCTGCATGTGCTAATGTACCTGCACACTCATGCCCCATATATGTACATACAGCTGCATGCATACAAACGCGCGCGCGCGCGCACACACACACACACACACACACACACCTGGAAAAATGTGAATGAAAAATAGGACAATGTTTTTGCTCTTAATCAATTTTAAGCCTTTTTTGGGGGTATGGATTTAAATTTTTGCAAAAACAAACCAGCAAAGAAAAAGCCAATACAAAACAACAGTTTCATCTGTGTGGTTCAGAGGAGGAATAAAGGAAGCTAAAGAAGGGTTTGTCATGGCAGTAGCTGGTGTTTGTTGGTGAATTTTGTGTAGATTGTTTCCGAGAACGTGATTCAGACGTTGTAATCTCACCTCCTCGTTGTGGCTTAGGGTTGCTTTTGAGCCGCCATGTCTTCTCTTGTATCTTGCCATCTGTCTGAAATGCAGGACTGGGACTCCAGGCATGAAGCCCTCCATGAGGTGGAGGGTATCTAGTGGGCAGGACAGGCAAAGATCTTACCTGGTAAAGACAGAGGTGTGGGGAAAGTCAGAAAGGTAACAGAGTGGAGCCTGGACCTAGTAGAGAACAGATATTAGGGAGAGGAGGGGTTGTGACCACAAAGATGACCTGCCAGGTAACGATTCTTTGGCAGGTCAGTGGAGAGGCTGGGGTAGTTCTGGTCTGTGAGCGGTGTAGGGATTCTAGAAGCCTGAGGTGGGCAAAAGTGGAGAGAGGAGGTAGGCGCTGGCTGGGAGGGAATATGAAGAATTAGTAGGAGTATGGGGAGAGTTAGTACCAAAAGGTGAGTAAGTTGCTCAGTCCAAGTAACCAAAGCCCAACAGGCCCAATGATCCTGGAGGAAGTGAGAATATTAAAAACAGCAGTGAAGGACTGGAAGGTGACAACAATCTGCCGAGGTGCTCTTCCGACACAGAATGCAGAGAGCCACGGGTTCAGTCCAGGACTGCAAGAGCCTTTGCTGGTGACATGGGCATCTACCAGCAGACAGCATGAAGGCCCTCGAGAACGCGGAACATAGTGGTGACCTCGAAGAGGCTTTAGACTCCCTGGTGCACTATTATAGTCTCTAGAACAGTGGTTCTCAACTGGTTCCCCACCCATTTGGACTTGAGTAACCCTTTTATAGGGGTCACATATCAGATATCCTGCATATCATATATTTACATTATGATTCATAACAGTAGCAAAATTGCAGTTATAAAGTAGCAACAAAATAATTTTACAGTTGGGGTCACCACAACATGAGGAACTGTATTAAAGGATTGCAGCATTAGCAAGATTGAAAAACACTGGTCTAGAAGATCCTTAACTCTGTTGCAAATCTTTTTCAAAGATTTCTTTACTTTTGTTTTATGTGTATGAGTGTTCTGCCTCATACTTGTATTTACAGTGTATTACAAGGCTCCATGTGCATACAGTGCCTGCAGATGCCAGTAGAGGGCGCTGCATCCCCTGGAACTGGAGTTACAAAGGGTAGTGAGCTGCCATACAGGTGCTGAGACCTGGAGCTGGGTTCTTTGATTGAAACTTTTCTACCCTTGGGGTGGAAGGTTTGACTCACTTGGTAAAGTCCTTATGGTGTAGACATGAGGATCTGAGTCTGATTCTAGTGCGAGCACGCGCGCGTGCGCACGCGCGCACACACACACACACACACACACCAGATGCAGCAGCATATTAGTGTGTGGTTATAATCCCAGTGTGGGAAATAGAGACAGGAGGAACCCTGGTGCTCAATGGCCAGTCAGTCCAGCCAAATCAGCAAGTTCCAGGTTCAGTTTGAGACCCTGTCTCAAGTGGGGAGAAACTAAGGAAGATACTTGGCATTGTCCCCTAGCCTCCATATGCACTCACACCCATGTGCTCACATGCATAACACACACACACACACACACACACACACACACAACTTGGCCACTCTTTTCTGCAGGTCTAGGGTGAGTAAGGCCACCTCTAGGTCTATTTTAGTAGAACCTCTACTTGTTTATAACAGGCCTGAGACTTAGAGGTAGGCACCAGCCCTGAGCTGGGAGCACTAACAACTTTTCCAAGTCCGCTTTGGGCTCCACTTCAGGGCCCCAAGCCAAAGGGGCCATATGTGTGTTGCTGTGCATGGTTCTTCAAGTTCAAGGACAGCTCTGATTCTTTTTGTAAGCCCTCTCAGATCTCCAGCCAGCTTACACACTTAGGAAGTCATCCTGCCCTTGTGAAGAACAAACATGTGCAAAAGATGGCCTGGAATTCTGCAATCACTTCATTTACAAATGGAGGCCTGCTCTGATGAAGACATCCCCATCAACGATGGAGAGAAGCAGGCAGTGCCTCTTCTTAGCAAGAAAGAGCATCTGTGAGTCTTCCACCTGGGTCCCTGATGATCTCGCTAGCAATGCAAATGAGGTTGATTGTTCCCCTTCCCCGTCCTGTAGAAATGAGGCCCACAGCCTTTCCCTCATGAGCGTAGCTGGCAGGGAATGCACTTCCTACCACAGTTCACACGGGCACTCTGCAGCTTGCTCTTCATGTTCACGGTTTCCCTTCAGCGCCTTAGTGCTCCCGAGCCGTGTCAGGAATGTGTTCAATTATCAAACCCCAGTGAGTCTGAAACCTGATTCTGTCTTCTTGGATCCCATGAAAGGATGAGTTTTTATTAGGGTCACTAAAGAAACAGTTAACACTCACTGTGAGAGGTGGATTGGATCATCATTTTCTCCTCCAGGCTTGGTACCTGTCAAGTATCTCAAGCAGATCAGTGGGCTGCTGGTCACTGTGTGTCTTCAGGGGTTAAGATTTGACCATGAAAAACATTCCTTGTAACACTTGGCATGCACATTCCAAAAAAAAAAAATCCCATCAAGAGGCTGGCAGTTTTAAAATTAATTATTTGAGCTTGAACGATTCAAAAGCACCATCCAATTAAAAAAGGTAATTCGGGACAGAGATTATTGCCCATCATGTCTTCTAATTACTTTTCTGTATTTTGAAAAAACAAAAACAAAACATTAAGTGTTGAGATAATGAACTTGGGGGCGGTGTTCCACAGCAAATCCCTGGGTGATGGAAAAACAGTGATGACTTCCAGACAGGCACACTGGGTAGTTCCCAGAGAAACCTGGGTTACAAGAGTCAGTGATTCCAACCACAGGCTCCTCAGAACACCTTCACAACACACTACCCCAGGCTCACATCCAGTAAATACAAAGAAAAATAGACACAAAGGCTTAAAAAATTAACTTGGTTGATGTTTTAATTTACACATATTTAAGGGTACCTACTTAAAGTATGAACTTTAATGAGCTTTTTTTACATTTTTATTCATTTAGTGTGCGTGTATACACATATGGATGCATGCACGCTGAAACACACATTTGGAGGCAAGGGGACAGCAACTTTCAGGAGTTGGTTCTCTCTTTCCATCTTGTGGGTCCCAAGGATCCTCAGGCGTGGCTTGCAGCAAGCATCTCAGCCCACCGAGCCATCTTGCTAGTTCCTGGGATGAGTTTTGGCAGATGTGCACACAGCTGTGTACCCGGGAGTGTGATGGAGATAGCGGCATATGTCCGTCACCCAAGAATCTTCAGTCTCCACCATCCATCCCATGTCCTCATCCCCTGACAAACACAGGTCCATCTTTTATCACTTTAGATTAGAATGTCATATCAATGGAACCCTGTGCATACTTTTATAGCAAGATTTTCTCACTCAGCAAAATCTTTTCTAACATTCCTCTACATTACCATTTGTACCAGTAGTGTGTTCTTACTGA
The DNA here is from genome assembly GCA_001685075.1 of Bramus lutescens. NCBI lineage: Eukaryota > Metazoa > Chordata > Mammalia > Rodentia > Cricetidae > Bramus > Bramus lutescens. Next base: position 444,107 of record LOEQ01002865.1, on the reverse strand, counting down.
TGACCGAGTAGTGTTCCATTTGATGGATATACCAACTTTGTTTAATTGTTCACTGTTGATGAATGTTTGAAGGCTTTTTTTCCAGAAAATTTTTTTGAGTATATTGTATTTGCTTTAATGCCCCACCTATTTGAACAAATTTACTGTTTGTGTGGATAACCACTTCTTTCAAAAGCAGAATAAATGCAATAAATCTAAAAAAAGTATCCCAGTGTTATATGCTCAAAAGAGAAGCAGCTGTGTCTTTGGGTGATGGCACAGAATGTTTGTAATAAAAGAGTTAGCTTAACTTATTTCAGAAATAAATGCCGACTCCAGCGTTTTGCATGAGTTGTACTTGGGCATTTTATTCTCAATATTTCTTTCTTTATTTTTGTAATGTCTCTGTATATATGATATGAAACATGTACATTGTGTGTGTGTGTGTGTGTGCATATTCATATGTGTGAGTGCAGGAACGTGGGGAGGACAGATGACAGATGACAGTCCTTGCCCCCATATTGCTTGTTGTTTGATGTGTACCAGGCTAGCTGGCTGCCAGCTCTTGGGGATCCAACTGGCTCCGCCCCTCCCATTTTGTCGTAGGTGGGTTGTGGGTGGGCAGGGATTACAGTGGCCTCTACTACATCTGGCTTTACATCTGGTTCTGGGGATTCATGCAGGTTTTCACACTTGCATGGTGGATGCTAGGGATCCGAACTCAGGTCCTCAGGCTGGTGCAGCAGGCACCTTACCAAGTGAGCCATCCCCCAGCCTTGTTGGTTTATAGTTTTAGGGCACATGAAGGGTATAAGAAATGTTATCATGTTTTGTTTTGTTTTGTTTTGTTTTGTTTCAAGACAGGGTTTCTCTGTGTAGCCCAGGCTGTCTTGGAATTTGCTCTGTAGACCAGGCTGGACTTGAACTCACAGAGATCTGCCTGCCTCTGCCTCCAGAGTGCTGGGATTAAAGGTGTGCATCACCATCACCCAGCACATTACCATGGTTTTAAGAGGCATAGATAGACGGAGATATTCTCTTATAGAACTTAGTTCTGGTACAGTGCTTGGCAGTATAATTAATATTTACCAAATAAAAGAAGTGATGAATGAGTTGTTAATTGCCTGAAATTTACTGAGAGTAGATCTTAAGTGTCCTTATCTTCCTTAGCGTTCATAAGCACACTCACAGGATGGTAACTGTATGTTGATTATGTGATTGTGGGAATTATTATACAATGTATGCACATATTAAATCATCACACTGTACAACTTAAGTTCACTCTATATCATTTTGTCTTGAGGCAATGCCAGCCTTGTTCATTAAATCAATTACCAAATTAATTTCAGCTTCATTGCGCGGAGTTGGAGCGTGATGACCAGGAGAAACTTCCCCTCTTTCACTTGTCAGGATGGGACCCAGTGAGAACGCCTTTCTCTGGCTATGAGAACAGGAAAGAAAGCTGCCTTCCAGGCTCATGACCATTAACTCGGCAATGGACTTTCACACAGACTGGGAATGCTGATCTTCACGTTTGTGATAGTCCTTCCACACTGTTGGTACAGCCTCGCCATGGGCTTTATAAACACTCGAATGGCTTGCAGGGCAGAGAAAAAAACCAAATATCACATGTCATCAAGCAAGTCACCACTCTGCTTAAGACAACGATTTCCATATTAGCAGTTTTTCAACCTTTTGTTAAAAACAGTGGTTTTGGAATGTATCTCCAAAGTGCTTATTCATTTTTGACACATAACCACACTACTCATATATATTTTATAATTATAAAAGTAAATTTTTTTTNNAAAGAGAGTATGATAAAAAAAAATAGAGTGTTCCTAGTAGCAACTAAGTTAAATGTCCATCACCTGGAATCCCCTTGAAATATATATATATATGTATATATATACATATATATATGTATATATATATATATATATAACAGATCTCTTTTAGGAAGCAATAAACTTATCAGGTTCCCTCCAGTCCACATAATCTCACCTGTCCCAGGCACACACTAAACAGTGCTTCTGATATACTTGTTGGACACACCACAGGCAGGACTCAGACTGTAGACTGTTGAGACAGCACCTCCAGAAGAAACAGCTATTGCCACTCTTTCTGTGGACTCCTTAGTAACCCCACTCTAAGTTGGGATGCCTCCTCTATTTCTTCTTTCCACTATTTTTTCATATCCTTCACCCTTTCCTCTTCCTTTCTTTATAAAAACATTTGGGGTTGTGCTTTGGGATAACAGAAAAATGCATCTACTCAATCAAGCTCCTCTTCTGCCAATCTGGTCAGAGTAAACAAGGGCCTCAAGGACCCGAGGAAAACTGGCAGTGAGTTCCTGGGTGGTGTACTGCGAGGAGGTTCTAATTGTCTGTGATTAGCCTCTGACCTCTTGTACAGATTGATGTCTGAGGTGAATCGGTCATCAAGTGTTGGAAAAATTGATAGCAGAATAGAGTGGAGATCTTAGGAGATACAAGTTGTTTGAATAAAGCTTGGAAAATATTACCATCCCCACCCCCACCCCACACACCCAATTCCTTCCCTACATAGGATTCCCTGAGATCACTGCTAGGCTCTCAGCTCATATTGGACTTTCTGTGTGAAGTCAGACAAAGGGGAGAAAACAATTTGTATGCTGTGTGATGTCTTATTTCTTCACATTATTGTTCTCAAATCCACTATAGGAATATACATGTGAAAATTTTTCTTTTTATCAGGAAAGTGATTTATTCTCACTCCATCCCAAGATTTTTGCTTATTGTATGGTTTTTAAGGGAGGAGTGAGTGATGGCTTCTACTTTAGAACTACTGTCCTGGAGATGCCCCCAAACCCCTGGGGTAAGTTTCTCTTCCCTACTCAAAGAAGGGAGTTGAATTTACAGGGATCACATTGGACATAATGTGTCGTGGGCCAAGGCAAAGCACTACAGGCTAGCTCCATGCTAATCTATGCACGTGGCCCTCTGTGCTCTTAGAATAACGGGCAGCCTGCGCTTGGTGACATTTCCTTTCACTTCATACACTTGTGAGCTGTAGGTCATAATTCAAACCCAGTGATCCGTTCGTAGGAAACACGCGGAGCATTTCTGTGTAGAAATTGCCATGCTAGTACATTATTCAGGTTACGTAGCCACCTACTGAAAACTCCCCTCCGTCTGTCCCCAAGCTAGTCAGAGTCAGTGTCTAGCAACTTCAAATTATCTTTAGTCCTTAATGCATTAGTTTAGTCAAAAGATCTTTACTGAAGCTGCCATGAGCAGTTTCTTAGTAGGCACCTGGAATATGGTGGTCCTCAACCAAATGTGGGTCTCGCTCTCATGGAACCTCAGAGCAATGGGAAAACAGGTGAGAAACAACCCAAACATGCAGGACTATACCTGTGTCCTCACAAATTATGACATGTTCCAAAAGAGACCAAGATGCTCTGGGAAAGGACAGGAGGGGGTGACTTACACACAGTGCCATATACAGCTGTGGAAGGAGATCCTGAGGATGTGACATTTAAGCTGAGACCCGAAGGGAAGGAGGCAGCCACGGGAAGAGTGGAGCAGGCTGAGGGACAGCATGTGTGGAGATTCTACATAGGGACAGGCTTGAGTGACTGCAGTTTAGGAAATGAAAGATGGCCGTGTGTGTGGGGAAGGGTTAGTGCACTTCTTTTTATATTTCTTCAATGCATAGCATATCCTTTGGATGTATATCACATGGTCAGGGTGATGTCCCCTTGTGTCCACTAAATATGTCACAGATATGCCTCACCATTAAATATTCTACTACACAATTTCTAATGACTTTGTTGGGCTAGGCTGTGGTGGCACACACCTTTAATCCCAACACTCAGGAGACAGAAGTAGACAGGTCTCTGTGAGTTTGAGGCCAGCCTGGTCTAAAAGAGCTAGTGACTTTGTAGAATTTTTATTATGGGTATACTATATGACTTTAGCCTTTCTATTATGGAACATTTGAGCCCATAAAATTAAATAGTGACATAGTTAACCACATAATAAAGCCAGGCATGGTGGTGCATGCCTTTAATCCCAGAACTCAGGAGGCAGAGGCAGGCAGATCTCCATAAATCTAAAGCCAGTCTGGTCTACATAGTGAGTTTCAAACCAGTAAGAGCTACATAGTAGTATGCTGTCTCAAAACAAAAAAAATTACATAAAAACCAAGGCGGCAGAGCCTACCTTTCCATACGTGTACTTCATCATTTCTTAGGGAAACCTAGAAATAAAATTGACAGCCCTAAAAATAAATATGTATGCTTTGGACTGGGAATATGACCCAGTTATAGTATGCTTGACTAGCATACATGAAGCATGGGTCTTCAGATCACTGTATAAACTGAATGTGGTGATGTGATACAGCATGCCAGCACTTGGGACACTGAGTCAGGAAGATCAAAAGTTTGAGATCATCCTCAGATACATAGTGAGTCAAGGTCATTCTCCTACACATAAGACAGAGAGAGAGAGAGGGGGGGGGAAGAAGGAAGGGAGGGAGGGGTGAACGGAGGGATGAAGGGAGGCAGGAGTCTATTTTCATGTTGGGATGTAAAATGCATGCAAAGGCAGCATCTTGAGATGTGCTGACCTCCACACTCATGAGTGCAGTTCAAGCCATTCCAGTGGGAATGAGATTTTCAAAGAGGGAGGACCAGACTATGAAGAAAGAAACAAGTCACTCAGCCTGTTAAAAATGGAATAGTGGGTCTGGCTTTTGGAACATAGGGAAACTTGAGTGTTACAGATATTTCACATGGGATATTCCATTTCCTTGACTCTAAGATAGAGGCAGTAACAGTATCTGCCCCACAGTATTGGTGCAGAGATTAATAGGAACTGCCCTGAAGTCACAGCATGGCGGCTGCCCAGAGCAGGAAGCGATTGGTGAATGGTGAATGCCAGTTCCCTCACCACCCAGCTGATTCTCATGGGTGTGGGTGTAGACTCTCATGAGCACATGGCAAAAGGGACTTTGCTGTGCCCACAATCCTTTCCCTGAGAAACTGAATGAGATGTTCATCTACCTTTTCCTGGCAATAGAGGGTATGATCTCCACGTTGAAAGGTGAAACTCTCCTACATGAGTTGATCTGTCTTTAATCAAAAATAGGCCATCTTTAGTCAAGAAACTTTTGCACCTAAATAGCTCACCCATTATTTGTTCATGTGTGAGCCTCCAACATGACATGTAATAAGAAGTGTGAAGGCTGGCTTTTGTCTCCCCGGGGCTCGGAGAGCTCTCTGAGCTCTCTTTCTCCTGCTGTAAGAGAATGATATCACCTCTCTGTAGGCTTGCAAGGATTCCACAAGACTAACACAAGCAAGAGCACTTGACCTTTGCAGGGTAGGAGACTGGTAAATATCATTGAACCCAAATCCCTTATCCGCATCCCAAGTAGCAACTGGTGAGGATCTGGGCACATAAAATTTCATGCCTTAATGAGAAAAGACATCTGCTTTGAGGAATAGCCCTCTCTTTTATTCCCACAATGATCAATTGCCTCTCCCTTTCATATGCTGTCTGAAAGCTCACGGTGACCCTGACTTATAACCGAGATAAGACAACAGGAGCGATAAGGACGCTCATGAATCTCCTAACACGTCGCAAGGTTGCAAGAGTGATTAGTTTGACTCCCCATCTTCCACCTTTGTCAGCCCAGAGAAACTCTGAACTGGTCAAGAGGTCCAGGGCCATCTGCAGCGCAGTAGACCTAGAGGGAGTGTCTGCGTTCACAGCGGGGTTCTCTGAAGGTGTCAGCAAACGGAAAGCCACTGTGAGCGCTAGATTCACCTCACTGGGAGACATGACCTTGTCATTGGGTCAGAAACTTCTTGAGAAAATTCCAATTTGATTTCAAATTTTTGCTGGGCTCAGGGTCTCATACACATTAGGCAAGTTTTCCCGATAAGCTACACACTAAGTCCTTAGTTTTTAAAGACAATCTCACTATACAACCCAGGCTGGCTTTGAACTCTGATCATCTTGCTTTTACCTATATGGGCTATGGTCATAGGTGTGTACCTAGCACAGATTTTATTTGCAGTGTGAGAAGGGAGGAGTCAGGACTGGAAAATGGCCCTGACCATAAGAAAATAAGAAAAAGTTTGGAGAAGGAGATGCAAAAAAATTCATAAAAAATAAGATTTTGCAATTCCTTTTGTAACTACTTTCTGGCTTACTAGAATAGAAGAAAATGGTTTCATTCCCCCTACTTCTAAAATAAGAACAAGCCTCCAGTTGTCGAATTCTGAAGCCATTGTTGGTATGTGGGCTTTATTCTCATTGTTACCTATATCCAGAGGGTCCTGCCTAATCCCATATTCTAGCAGCTGTGCCGAGCCTTCCACCTGAGAGTAGCATGAATTCTGATATTCCCCTTGTCTTTTGATTTGCTTGTTGGTTTCATTTCTTTTCTTTTGTCTTACCTTGTTCATTTCTCTGGAAAATTCTTTGATTACACCTTCAAACCACATATGAGCCAATATGATCTTCTTTGCGTGTGTTTGCTTTGTGGGCAGGAATTAAACCCAAGGCCTTAGACAAACACCAATCCTGTTTTCTCTCCCTAATTCCCACCTCCCTCCCACTGAACTGCATCCACCCCTCATCTTGTGGCCTTTTGAAAGTATTTTCACTCCCAAACCCTTTGTCTTTATCTTGTTGTGCTAATTATTTGAACTTGTCCTAGCTGTCTTTCCTTGTTCTGTGGCTGTCCCTTCAATTCCTCACAGCACAGTAGCCAGGGGATCCTGTCCTGCGTAGATGGCAGAACTCCCGGCTTCCTCCATCTGCCTTGAGAAGAGTCCTCTCTAGGGCTTTCTAGATATCAGAACTCCAGCCCATTGTCTGCCTGCCTTTCCCCATGCTCACTCCCACCTCCTCCAACACCTCACCTTCTCCAAGCCTATCTTGAAGCCTCTGCTCTTGCTCTTCCATCTGCCTGGAAGGTTCTCTCCACAAATACATTCCTAGCTGGCTCTCCCACTTCCTTCCTATCTTTGCCAACTTCCCAGAAAAGTCTTTCCCAGTCATGGCTTCAAAACCTGTGCCCAACCCTTTAGCCAGAGAAACAGAAATGAACAAACAAACAAAATGGGTTAATGCTAGAGACTGAGGGAGATTTTATTATTAGAATTGAACTGTGTGATTGTGAAGGCCAGCAAGTTTGCCCATCTTCTGCCCACAAGCTACAGCCCCAGGAACCCTGGCACTATAACCAATATAACAACAAGGAGCCCCAGTATCCTGCAAGGAAGGATTCCCAGTTTATACAGGAAGCAAATGCCTCTTTCTTTTGTTCTCTTTGGAGGGGTAGATAATGCTCACCCACACTTGTGAGGACAGTGCCCTTTCTCCGCCTATCAACTCAGACTTTCCTCTCTTCTAGACCCACCCAGATAGCTGGGCCTCCTGGAGCATCATCAAGTTAACATTAAAATATTATCACATAGCTGCAGATGCTGGTACACAGCTGGAGACCCAGAGCTGGAGAGGCTGAAGCAGGAAGATTGAGTGTTCGAAGTTAGACTGGGCTACTTAGTAAGTTCAAGGGCAGGCTAACTACACAGTGAGACTCTACCCTCTCACCAAAAAGTGGGGTGGGTGTTAGGGATGTAAACTCAGTGTTACAGTGCTAATAGCACCCCTAAAATGCAGATAAGTAATTAAATACTAAAATATTTTGTCATAGCAACTAAGATGTAAGTGGTGAGAGCTAGTTGGAAGGATGCACAGCAAGTTCCACAAGAGGAGGTCTGGCACCCGCCAAGAGCTCAGTGAATGGTACTACCTTCCCTTGTCTCCAGCTTCACCCTTTTGTTGAACTCCATCTGTGGACCACTCTTCCTACATGCCTACACAAGCTTACACAAAATCTGATGGTAGTGTTTGCAACTCCTTAAAGCTATGAAGTGAATGCTTTTAAATATTATGGTTCTGTGGCAAAAGGATGAAGTGATCAAGGAGGGGAAAGCTTTTGATTAGTTTCCAAAAGTTCCTGGGTTTTCATTGTTTTCTTCTTTCTCCTTTCTCTCAAATCCCAAAGGCTTATCATGAAGTGGAGGAAACCATTGACAAAATTAGGTTAGAGAGTAGATATTAGATACATATAGATATAAGTAGATACTCTCACATCTTCAGCCTTTAAAACTTGAGTTTGTTGTCTTTAGTAAAATATCAATGGTCATTCCTATGGGACCTCTATTTTTAGCCTTACTTCATAGTTGTAGCAATGAGACAGCAATGTTCCAGGTGTGCATTCTTAGATGCTGTATTATAAGACTGAGATTGTAAGTCAATATCTGACTTGTGACCTAAGGGTCACCTCTTAGCTTTTGTGTATACATGCACCCACACCTACCTGCACCTCACATCTCCACACAATGTGTATGGGTGTTTGCCTGCATGTATATCTATGCACTGCATATGTGCTTGATGCTTGTGGAGGACAGAAGAGGGTGCCAGATCTCCTCGAATTAGAGTTGTAGACAGTTATGAACCAACATGTGGGTGCTGGGAATTGAATCCAGGTCCTTCGCAAGAGCAAGTGCTCCTAACAGCTGAGCCATATTTCCAGCCTCTCTTTGTATATTTTTTATTTTATTAATTCTTCAGCATTTATTGAGATGGGGACAGAAATATAAACAAATCATAGGCTGTCCTTTGAAGAAGACTGCATCTATTGGATCATAATGATCTATTGTTATTTTGCTTACTGTTTTTCAGTGATATGGTAGACACTATCCTTATTAAACACTCTGGAGAAATGGCCATCTAAAAGAGGTGTTTGTGTATATGTATGTATATGTAAATACTTATGTGTATATATATGTGTATGTATACATGTACACATACATATGTGTATACATGCATTTCTTCCAAATAGTTTTGAGGGATTTAAACTACCTTTGAATGTTGTTCTCAACTCGTGTTATAGCTTAGGGAGATATGTATATGTATATATATACACACACACACACATATATATTGGTTTCAGGTGGGTTTTTTAATTAAACGTTTGGCTTAGTATACAAAGAGTTTTACTATGGCATTTTTACACATGTCATTATACTTTGTTCTTGTCTGTCCCCTCCCCATTACCTTCTTCTCCCCTCACTCTATTTTTCTTAATTTTGTGTGTATGAACGTTTTGCTTGTGTGTGCACCATGCAGCACATGTGTGCCTGGGGTAGGCAGAAGTCAGAAGAGAGAGTTGAATCCCCTGGAAATGAAGTCACAGATGCCTGTGAACTGCCGTGTGGATTCTGGTCCTCAAGCCCAGAAACAATCCTGTGAAAGAGCAGCCAGTGAGTGCTCTTACCCAGCAAGTCGTTTCTCCAGCCCCCTCTTGCTGGTCCCTTCCTCTCCACAGTCATCCCCGTGACATCACGTGTTCTGTTGCCCTCCCCATCTCTGTGTCTCTCCTGTTAGCTCTCTCCCCTTCTGCTTCCGTGTACTGCACACACACACACACACACACACACACACACACACACACACACTGCTAGATGCCTCCTGAGAGAAACCAAGTGGCATTTATTGTTTTGAATGTGGCTTATTTCACTTAACATAATGATGTCCATTTCTATCTATTTTCCTCAAAAGTTGTGATTTCTTTCTCCATCCCCTTTCTTTCTCTCTTTTTCCTTTTTCCTTCCTTCCTTCCTTCCTTCCTTCCTTCCTTCCTTCCTTCCTTCCTTCCTTCCTTNTTCCTTCCTTTTTTCCTTCTCCCTCCCTCCTTCCTTCCTCCTTCCTTCCCTCCCTCCCTCCCTCCTTCCTTCCTTTCTCTCTTTTTTTCCTGTATGTACCACATTTAATCCATCCATCTGTCAATGAGCATCTAAGCTGGTTTTATTTCCTGGCTATTGTGAATAGTGCAGCAATAAAAGTGGGTGTGCAAGTGTCTTCGTAGTGTGTTGACTTACAGTTCTTGGGGCATATACTCAGGAGTGGTTCAGCTGGATCATATGGTAGTTCTATTCCTCCCCCCACCCCCACCACCAGCATTTGTGGTCACTTGTTTTCTTGATGATCACTCTTTTTATTATTATTAGGATGGGATGGAATCTCAAAATGGTTTTAATTAGCATTTCCTTAAGGGTTTTTCTATAATGTTTTGTTTTGCAGGGTTGTAATAAAGGTCATTAAAATGTTAAAGTTAATTGGGTAATGTGTCTCAAATTTTTAATCCCAGCACTCACAAGAAGGTTGTCAGAGTTGGAGGCTAGCCTGGCCTGCAGTGTAAAACTATCTTTAAAAGCATTTCTGTGACAGTGTTGGGGTGTGGGGCTAGCAATGAGATTACGAAGAGAGTAGAGGCACTCACTGGTTCACAGGCTTGCCGTCTGAGTCTGATTCCTGGATCCCACGAGGTGGCAGGAGAGAACACGCTCCCTGAGTTGTCCTCTGACCTCTATGCATAAACTGTAGCCCACTGTGCCCACACCTATGTACCCACACATAGATAATCTGAAAAATTAAAAAACACCAAAACATTTTAAAGCTGACTTCCTAGTCTTAAAGAGCATTGTAACCTTTATATGACTGTAACAGACTTTATAATTAATGTTTGATGAGCATTCTTTTGTGAAACTAAATAACCCTATTGGGAAATTTAGATTCCCTTCTATCATATAATTGAAAACATTTTATCTAACTACCATATTCTTCTTTGTAGGGCTGGGGATAGAACCAGAATGTGTGCAGTTAAGCAAGTGCTCTATCTCTGGGCAGGTGCCCAACCCTATTTAAAGGTCTTCTTCCTCTAGGTAACCCAAAACACTTGCAGTTAAAGACAGGAGGATGAATGATTGCCTTAGCTTTATCTATTGTTTATTTTGTGGCATTATTTTTGCATCATGTAGGATAGAGCTTCTCGGCTCCAGCACTCTTGATTTAGGGCTGGACAATTCTTTGTTGTGGATTATCCTATTTGTCACAGGTGTTTATCAGCTTCCCTGGCTCCTCCCTATCAGATGCACTCTCAGCTCCAAAGCTGGGACAGCCAAAGCTGGTACTAGAACTTCTCAGTGACCACCAGTGAAATCTCCATCAACTGCTGAAACCTCCACCACTTGACAATCAGTGCTCTTGAATTTCCAGGACATTTAATTCCTAACAGTGAAATGTGTATTCCTAATCTCTTTCTGATTTTCTGGGGAATAATGCTTCTGGTGTTTCTTTCCAGAAAAAAATATCCAGGGGGCTGGAGAGATGGCTCAGAGGTTAAGAGCACTGACTGCTCTTCCAGAGGTTCTGAGTTCAATCCCCAGGAACCACATAGTGGCTCACAACTATCTGTAATGAGATCTGGTGCCCTCTTCTGGCCTACAGGCTTAACATGCAGATGGAACATTGTATACATAATAAATAAATAAATATTTTAAAAAAATCTGTGCATTTAGGCAGGTTTTATGGAGCCCAGGAAATAAAATTTTACTCTGACATTAAGACAAATAATATATTAAACAGTGACAATTATTGTTTTGTGGTGATGTAGAATACATTCCTGGTGTTCTGAAAGGATTCTTACAACTCAATGGCTCTCTTAGGACCAAGGCTACTAGATTGGTGGTGGTGGTGATGTGTGTGTGTGTGTGTGTGTGTGTGTGTAGGAGCAGGGTAGAAGTGTTATATAATTCTTGAATCTGTACACTTGACTCATAGACGCTTAGCAAACAATCCAGGAGTTTTTCTTGAAGACAAGGAACCCAAACACAAGACTGGCTGTAGCTGTGTCGATATCTGGGTAACTGGATTCTTTAGTGCCCTTTTAAATGACTATTTTTCTTTTGTTTTCCTGTACTCTTTTACTAGACTCCTACATTCAAAGGCAATAGTTAAGAGTTCTCACTCTGAGCTTCCCATGGCCTTGAGAAGCTGATTCCGAGGATGGAGGTGATGGTGGCGGCTTGGAAGAAGCTACATTATGTTTGAGCCTTCACAGACACACTGGGGTCCGAGGTCCCAGACAGGTGGCTCAGGTGAGGGAAAGGGAAGTATTTATTCCACACTTGGGCTGCTCAGATTCTAGTGGCCTGTGTGGGCCAGTGGAGGGGGCTTGAAGCCCCCGGGGCTGGTAGATTTACGTCGGGAAAGCAGTATAGCAAGAAGAGATTAGGAACAATTTCAGAGGGTGTTGGAGGCATTGCTCCTCCATCTGAGCGTCTGGGACACTGAGCTCTGTCTGTAAGGACCTGGGTCTGTGCCAGCAAAGGGAGTAGGACAAGCCCAAGGAATGGAAGGTCACAGGCAGAGAAGGCGTTTGATAATTATATCCTTGTTTCCTTGAAGGTACCAATGTCCTTGATTCGCCAGCTTCAAAGTGAGCTGCCTCTGAAGTGGGGGGGACACTCACACCTGCTGTGGGGCTGTGTGATTGCAGACTCAACAAGACAATAAGTCTGTTGACATTCTCAAGGCCACACTCATAACTCAGGCCCAGGAAAGTTTCTCTTCTTCCTTGTTTCTTTCTAAAAGAACCTGAAGACATTAGTTTGTTCAGGACTGACTCCGGAGTGGATCCCAGGTGAATTCAGATCTTCTGTGGGTTAGAGTCTAAGCCATCACTTCATCCTTCTCCTTTACCCGTCCACAAAGGACCATCACGTCTTGTAATAACCAGGGACCAGTAACAGCAGGCATAGTTGCTCTTTTCTTCCCATATACTCCTCTCTGGAGATGCTGCATCAGCCGTGGTTTAAAAAGACCCACATGGTTCTGCTGTTCACAGTCCCCTCCTAGCCCTTTGCTTCTTATAGGTCTTCATAGGAAGGACAGAGGGTCCTGTTTGTCTACTGTACAAGGAATATGGTCTAAAAATGGGTTTCCAGGGCTTAGGAAATGGCTCAGTTGGTAAAGCGCTTGTCACACAAACACGAGGACCTGAGTTCAGATTTGCAGTACTCTTGTCAGAAGCTGGCTGTGATGAATCTGTTGTCCCACTTCAGGGAGGCGGAGGGGACAATCCCCGGACCTCACTGGCCAGTCATCCTAGCTGAACTGAAAAGCTCTGGCTTCAGTGAGAGATCTGTCTTAAACATCAAGGTAAAGAGCAATGGAGGAAGACCCCTGTGGCCTCCACACAATGCACACTCCTGTGTACACATGTCCCTATGTCGCACACACTGACCACATACAAATAATAGAAGTGAAGTTTCTACTGACTACATAAACGTGTCTGCTGCTTCCTTGCCCCAACTTTCCACTTGCTGCCTGAACTCTCCCAGGGTGGAAAAGACAAGTTCAAACCCATATTCTATTTTAAAACTCCAGTTGTTCAATCATTGGATGACTGAGGGCCAGTCCTAGCCCTCTAAAGCTGTCCAGGAAATGAACCCAACAAATGGAGCCTGCACACAGATGTTTTCCTGTGTTGTTTTTCTCGGCCTCCTAGACCAAGGTTTGCCTCCAGCAAAATCAGGTGTTGAGCAAAACCTAGAAAATAAGGAGAGGGAAATATTTACCACATATTTCTAGTTATTTTTTTTTTTTGCTCCGGCCTTAAAATGATAAATATTGGATCCATAGACACAGCGTGCTCACAGCACCGAGTTTTCCTCTGACATGGTACGAAAGCACCGTTCTACCAATGACACATAAATGATGGATCTTCTCTTGTTGGAGGAAGGTTCACACCCTCCCCTCCCTCCTCCACTCTCTTCATTGTTCTGAGAGTTTCTACTCCCTCCAACATGAGGGGTGACAACTGTGTCACCTAGAAAAGGATGAGGGCTCCACACACCAGCTCCTGCCTCTCTTGGGGTACTGGGATTCTGAGCTGTTGCCTGTGATTTAATGAGGAGACCCATGGGGACAGCCCAGGTGCTGTATCTCATACCCTCGCCGACTGCCAAGGGAACATTCAGTCTGTTGACTTTATTCAGTTATGCTAGTCTGGCAGCAGTACCTGGGACTGTATATTACTCTGATATTTAATTTATTTGGTGTGGAAGGCGCTCTCTTCCACTTCAGCTGTCTCATAGCAGAAGATGAAAAACCATTTTGTTTGCAAGTCATAAAAACTTTAACAGGCTTGGGCCTTAAAGAATAAGGGACTCCTCTGACTTACAAAGTATTAACAGAGGTCCAAACAACCATCGTTGATGTAGTTTTTCCCTAAGAGAAAAATTATGATGCAAACCTGATTGCAGTAAAATCAGTATGGGAAATAAATGGCTTCCTTTGGGTGCTAACCAGTCTGAAGGGAGCACAGGCATAATTAGTTATTAGGGAGCAGAGAATGATGGGGCCTTGGTCACAGCCTCTCTCACCTCCCACCTATCCTTCCCAATAACCCTGGTGACACAGAAGTATAACACTGTAGGAAGTAGCAGAACTCAAACCCTGTTAGTGCATGCAATTACTACCCAGTTAATAAAATGTCATTGCTTTAATTATTGACCTCACTCGGTGGGGTTCGTGAAATGAGAAACCCAGCCCATGCTTCCTTAGAACAGAAACAAACAACGCAAATAAGTGCTGAGATGATTCCAGGGATCCAGTTATCAACCTGGAGCGGCTCACTAGGTGTCAGGATATGGTCCCAAGCAGCTTCCTGCTCTTCTAGGGATCCAGTTATCAACATGGAGCCGCTCACTAGGTGTCTGGCTGTGGTCCCAAGCAGCCTCCTGCTCTTCCAAGGATCCAGTTAACTATCTGGAGCTGCTCACTAGGTGTCAGGCTGTGGTCCCAAGCAGCCTCCTGCTGTTTCACTCACCCTTCACGTCAAGCATTGATTTGAAGCAAAAATAAGCATAACCTATAGCAGTGCAAAAACAGAGACTACAGGAATAGAAATTTATGCTCCTTCCATCCTGGGGCTTTTGCTTATCATCATGCAGACTTCACTTATTTTAAAGGTTCTTTCTGAGTTTTATGCAGAATGCTGGCTGGTTCTGTGGTCTGGCTGCCTGGTTTGTTTTCTTTGATTATGATTTATTAGCTGTGTGGTCTTGATGAAGTTACTTAACTTATCTGTGCCTTGGTTTTTCTCCTCTGTGAAATAAGGGTGTGTTCACCTTCCCACAGAGTACTTTTGTGGAAAAGTCCATGAACTAGAAGCTGACATGTGGTGAATGTCCCATGCGTGGGAACTCGTCATTAGTCACTTGCTGAATTTAGGGTTTAGTTTGCATGTTTCACTGTAACAAGCAATTCTGCGAGGCAATGACTTTTATTCTCATTTTGCTGAAACAAATTCCAGATCTCTTACTAGAAATAAAGAGAACCCGGTTTAGAATTCAGGTTCAGGAAACAGGCTAAGGCTACACCTTTGCAAGGAGTTTTGGGGCACATGCTCCATGGAAGCACATATTGAGTGAGAGAATCTGACAATAATAGTAGTAGTAGTAGTAATAATAATAATAATAATAATAATCTACCATAAAAGCCCCAGATCACCTTCTCACCTTTCTGGAACTCAGGCACTGAGATGGCCCTTTAGAGTTAGACCCTTTGGGGCACAGGCTGAGCACTGGGTGTGGCTTTAGGCAAAGCAGCTCTTTCATCTCAGGGTCTCTGTGGAAGGCTAGCAGTCCTCACACTCCCAGCAGCGATGGGCATAAACACCTGGCAGCATGAGTAGTCCATACTGCCCCTTAGCTTGAGGAAAAGATGTTTAAAGTTATCTCGTGGGTGGTGGGCATGCAGATAATAGCTATTTTGTCCAATATCTGAGACAATTTGAGGAACTCCAAAAGGAATTGTTGACTCAAAATAAGTATGGCTTGTACTGGGGAGATAGCTAAACCATTAAAATCTTGCCAGCTTGTGGACCTTAGGTTGATGCCCAGAATCTACATAAAAAGCCCTGTGTGCTGGTGGACACTTGCAATCCCTGTGATGGGGAGGTGGAGACAAACAGACCCATGGGCCTTGTTGGCTAGACAGTGAGTCTCAGGTCCCAGTGAGAGACTGTCTTAAAATGTACCATGACCAGCTCCTGAGAACTGACACCTGAGGTTGATCTCCGGCCTGCACATGCATGCACCTGCATGCCCCACCCCGCAAAACCTGGACAAACATAAAACCCAAGCATGTCAGCTGCTAACTAGCACAAAAACAAGCAGATCAAGCAGATCGCCTGCAGGCCACAGATGTCACAGTACACCTTCTCCACACCCGGCTTTGACCAAATGCAGAATACTAAACTAGCCCAAGATTTTTCTTTTTTTAAAAAACTAATCCTGACACGTATTTTTTTTAAAGATATCTTCTTGAATCACAAGCTGGAGTCACAGAGTGAGCTGAGTCTTCATCTGGGTTGGAGTCAGAGCCATGAATTAGTCCAGGTTACCCAGCACGACAACAGTTACACACAATGGGATCAGGACCATTGGCGTGAAGATGGATTTCTCAAGGAGAAGGTAGCTGTTTGCCAACTGCAAAGAAATTATAAAAACAAAATCTTGGCTGAAAACTTGAAAGGATAGGTTTGGAATGTTATCTTAATGCACATTACAGTCTTGAAGTTTCTTGTCATATCCAAGATAATGTACTATGTTTATATTTTATTCATTTCCATGCAAAATGATTCTAAAGCTGCTCGCCAAGAATTCTCACTGACAATGTAGTTCATGTTTCTCTGACTATATTTCTTTTTCTTCTAACAATACACTGTTTTATGATTAAAATACACCTCTCCTATGATTATAATTTCTCAACATATAATTGATACAATTACATAAATACAGGATTGAGTTCAAAATTCTTAAGGGAACAACTTCAGATTTGAGAGTAAAGTCTTATCTTTGAAATACTTTCAGAAAACATATCAGACATGTGGAGCCATCGGGTTTAAGAAAGCACTACCAATTTTATATTAACTTATCTAGAGTGCAGTGTTCTCTGTCACATGGATAGATCTGTAGCCATGAAGATTAGTGCTAGCCAAAACAGGAAAAGAGGAAAGCTTAATTTTTCATTATCTCCTCAGTACACTACCTAGCTGGAGTTAAAAACTCCACATGACTGCTCAGCTCCTCTGGGGTAGCTTTTGGTCCTGATAGTCCATGATACATGTGGAAGAGTGACCACCTGATGCCATCAGACGCCAGCACCCACTGCTGATGCCATCAGACGCCAGCACCCACTGCGTGCAAGCGTCCTAACTGGAACTGTGAAGAGGGAGCGAAGTGTCCCCATGCTGCAGTGAGCGGTGCAGGCAGGTGGTGTAAGCAGAAGCATACTTAGCTTCCATAACACACGAGTCTGATAAATGCTGTAAAAGAAAAAAGGCTCAAATAAAATGCTACTGGGGTTCCAGAAAGGATACTCTCCGCAGAGCTCCTTGTAAAAATAAATAATGTTTTAGAGAGAGATATGTGTGAGATTCTTCAGTGAAGGTCTGAGGGTTTTGTTTATCTTACAATGTTGATTTTGTTCACACGTATGAACTCTAGCCTGAGTGTGCAGGAGATGGCTCTTTTCCCTCCGCACTTGGAGCACTTGGTTTCACTGTCTTGCTGTCTTCATGAGTACTCTGGGGAAATCTGTGGTTGCTCCGTTGTCAGTCCCTGCCTGAGCCGTCTTGTCTACTCAGCTGTTCTGAGTGGTTCTCCTGTTTCTCTCCAGCATGCCCAGGGCAGCACTTCCTTTGCCTCATCCTACTAGAAACACACCAGGCCTTGTCTGTGTATTTAGATGTTTCCCCCAGGTCAGAAAAACTCATAGCTCCTTCAAAAGCCATCTCCTACAGTCTATCCTTTCTTTATAAAACTCTAACTAAGTGCATACTTGGTGACTTCTCATCCTGTTTCCCGCATCTTTGGCCAGTCTTTCACTCATTCTTTTGTTTTCATATTTTCTACTTTCTTTTTCTCCTCTCAAATTCTGAATATTTCCTTCAGGTGGTTCTTCAGTTCATTAATTATCTCCTCGGACATTTACCGTTCATTAATTTTACTTTTCCAGCCTTAAGGATTCTTTTTTTCTCTCTCTCAAAAGTCAGACAGATCTGGTCACCCTTGAGTGCCTGCCACTGTTTGCTTTTTTAAGAAATCCCAATCCTCATTTATTAAAACATTTTACCATTATTTACTAGAAAGGCAGGAAAATACAAGGATGAGGACTTTAAAAGATTTATTTTATTATTTTTTAATTTATTATTATTTTTAGATATATTCTTTTTTATTCATTATGCATACAATATTCTGTCTGTGTGTATGCCTGAAGGTCAGAAGATGGTACCAGACCTCATTACAGACGGTTGTGAGCCACCATGTGGTTGCTGGGAATT
>LOEQ01002865.1:387863-404293 GCA_001685075.1 Bramus lutescens | reverse complement strand
TCACAACCATCTGTAATGGGGTCTGGTTCCCTCTTCTGGCCTGCAGGCATACATAAAAGACAGAATATTGTATACATAATAAATATTTTTAAAAATATTTCTTTTTAATTTATAAATGTATTTACTTGCATGTATCTATGTGCACCACATGTGCGCCTGGCATCATTGTACCAGAAGAGGGCGTGAGATTGCCAGGAACTGGAGTTAAGGACGGTCGTAAGCCACTATTCAGGAGTTAGGAACAGAACCCAAGTCCTCTGTGAGAACACCAGGTGGTCTAAACTGCTGAGTCAGCTCTCTATCCTCCCTCTTTTATTTGTTTGTTTTGTGTTTGTTTTTGAGATCAGTCTCTAACTGAGCCTGGAGCTCACAGTTTTAGTTAGACTAACTGACTAGTGAGCCCCCACCAGCCACCTGTCTTCATCTCTCCTGTGCTAAGGTTCTAGGCACATGCCCTGACTTCCAGCTTTTACGTGGGTTCTGAGAATCCAAACCTAGTCCTTTACGCTTGCAGAGTAAGCACTTAAGTGGCAGTTACTGAACCATCTCCCCAACCCTTGTTTTTTTTTTTCAGCCTATATGGCTGTACAGTCATTATCGTGGTTGCGTTGTAGATTTATTTATCTTACCACCCACTAATGGGCCTCTGCATTGATCTGGATATTTTACAGTTACAAACATCCACGTTTGAATATTTGTGCTAGTATTTTAGTATTTCCTAAGAAAGGACATTTCAGAGCCAAAGGGTGAGCCGTTAAAAAAACTGAAAACGAACTCCACCCGCCCCCAGCAGTCATGCCATGTCTTATCAGACACTCATGGCTTGCAGTGTTCCCCAGCATATGTAGATGCTCCAAATGTCTGAATCAAAGAATGTTGGGGGGAGGGGCCTTTGGGATCATCTGTTCCAATCTTTTATTTTCGGGGCCTGAAGCACCAAAGCCAAATGCAGGAAGAGGGAGCACAGCTTATTGGTGCCAAGGCTGGGAGCTGAGCACTTCTTTCGCCCTCTCTCTGTGGGTACAGCATCTCTAGGAAGGTGGCTGTCCCTCCTGTGCCCAGGCACTCTTTGCCTGTGGTGCTGTAGCAGTAGCAGGCAGTCTGATAAACCAGCAAACCTTTCTTTCAGTGGAGCATCCCACACCTCCACAGTAAACAAGGCAGGGGAGCCAAGGCTTCCCCTTGATATTTATATCCAGAATAGAACTGAATCAGCTCGAAGGTTTGCTACAGTTTCAAAGCATGCTTTCCTGCCTCCCTTCTGCTGAGCACAGCCAAGTCACAGGCCCCGACCGAAATGCCTAACAAGCCAAACATTTTGCCTTGAATAGAAGCCACTTGGGAAGACAGAAGCAGGGGGTTTTGTTGGTAGAGGACACCCCTTCCCTCCAGTAATTCACGCTAGTGGGCCAGCAAGAGGCTAAAGCCATGGGGTGTGCCAGCAATGTGGACAATCTTTGACCATAACTGCACAGAACTTAGTTTACTGAGTTTAAGGCTACAAATGCTGGCAGATCTCCCCAACTCCTCACAGAGCTAATGGAACAGGGAGATTATTGGAGATTTCTATGCTTAAGTCCATTGAGGGCAAAGCCAGGGCTGACAGCAGTTTTCCTGCCTCTGTTTCTAGAATGTTCTCCTCTTCCCCATCAGTCCTGCACCCTGGACACTCCCAATAGGCTTAGGATGAATGTTCCTCACTTTCCACGACTCTGCTTCAACTGTATGAGGAACATTTTAAAAACATTTTTTACTCCACAGATATAGTTTTTGTTTAAAAGAAAAAGAAATCAGTCCAGTTAGACATGGTGATGCATGCCTTTAACCCAGCATTTGGGAGGCAGAGGCAGGCCAATCTCAGTGAGTTCAAGGTCAGTCTGGCTTACAGAGTGAGTTCCAGATCAGCCAGGACTATATAGTAAAACCCTGTCTCAAAATACATAAATAAATAAATTCAGACTTTTAATTCTATTTATTTTCTTTTTTAATTAAAACTTTTATTTATTTATTGATGGGGTGTGCCACAGCTTGTGTTTGGAGGTCAGTGGGGTCTGTGGATCAAACTTAGCTTGTCAGGCTTGATGGCAGAGTCGTCCATTGAGTCTCCTCATGGCCCCTCTATTCTTTCTCTCATCTTACCCTCTACTTTCTGCCCTATTACAAGGCTTTCACAGTCCCGATACCAACAAACTGAAACGCAAGGAGAAGCTAAGTCTCCTTCGTCTCCATGCAGGCCAGGAAGGCTATCTATCTCTCTTAGCAACATAAGAAAACACTGATATAGTTACCATTTGGGGAGAATTGTTTTTTAATTTTAATGATCAACATGGAAGTTAATGGCAGAAGCTGAGGTTTATGTGAAGTAGCTCTGGGTGACGAAGGGACTTGGGGTGTACTGCTCAGTCTTTTCTTGACTATCAGTGTGAAACAGAATACGAAGAACCCGCTTTTCCATAAAAGATGGTGGAAGGGAGGGGTGAGTTCCTAGCCTAACAACAGACTTGAGCTTCCATGGGTGACCTCTCTCCTCTCCTGAATGCCAAAGTTGTAAGACTCAGTCAGAGGTGCATGGGGTTTCCACTTTGCTCAGGATTTAGCTTCAGAGTCTCAGGCCTTCCAGTAGGCAAGAGGTGAAACTATTACCTACTCCAGGGATGGGTTCCATGAGAAAGTACCCCTTTGTCAAAAAATACTGTGAGGAAAATTGTCAGTTTCCAGATTCTGGCCCAATTAATCACTAGAGATTCATGGTCAGAGACCTCCCTTCCTGGGGCCTGTTCTCGTGCAAGGCTCATTGCAAGGCAGATTTATGAAACATGGCCCCAGCGGCCTGCATTCCGTGTGCTACAATTTACACATTCTTGTGGGGGTCAAGGTGGGGAATGGCACGCGTGCTAATAGCTTTCACATAAACCTTCTTCCAAACTCATTTTACTGATACATTACAATATACTATTTTTTTAATAAATGACATTTCAAGGTCATGAATGAATGCTTCCTAATTTCCATTTTTAGAAGATTACAGGTCTCAAAAGGGCAGTGAGAGGTTTCTTAGACCATTCCCTTTTCCTGGCTATGACTCTATTTAAACCATCTTAGCAGACCTCCAAGAAGACAAAAGAATATTTTCCCATAAGTCTCACAATTTCTATTTGCCAAGGTCTTTCTTAAATCTCTGGGGTTTTGTGGCTGTATGGTTCCAAGCATACATATTTTACTCTGTGTTTATGTCCTAAAATAAGATACCCTTGCAGAATACTTCTATAAAAGAATTGCAAGGTGGCTCAGAGGGTAAGTGTGCCTGCTGCTAAGGTCAATGACATGAATTCAGCCCTGGTGCCCACATAAAGGACAGAAGTGATGCCTTCAAGTTGTCCTCTGTCTTCACAGACCCACAGTGGCACATATGGACCCACGGACATGCACAGACACAGTAAAATAGATGTTTAAAAAGCTACAAAAAGGAAGAAAATATTCAACAAAACTGCTGACTCCAAAGGGCACTGTGAAGTGGGTCTACCATCTTGCTGGGAACCCCCCAGGGTGTTGGCTTCTTGGCAGAAGGCAGAAGGTCCTAAGGCTTTGCCTGAAATTTTTTTTTTCTGACCTGAATAGTCAGCCAGAGTCTGTCTTTGTTCCATTTGTCAAAACACCATTGTTCTTTCTCTTTACTGGGGTGGTTTCACTTCCATTGTTTAAAATATCAAAAGTCAGAGCAGCCTTGAGTGGATGGAAGCAGGACTTGGTGACTGCCTTGGTGGCCAGGAGCCAGGCTCATCTTTGGTGTTTAGCGGACCGTGGAAATCAGGCTGCCAACCAACTTTGGCTCCATTGCAAGGTTACCACTCACAAAGGAGCTTATGTCACCAGTTACTCTGTTCCAGGGCCACAGCACACCGCATGGTGAGCCCCAGAAGAGGGCACCCTCTTCTCCCAGCTCAGCTGTCTTTATATACAACAATAAGCCCACTAAGGAGAGGCACAACATTTTGCTAAGAGAAGTATCTGACAGGCCTGGTCTTGTTCTATTGTTGTTTTGTATTTTTTAAAGAGGTCATGGTCTCACATTGTTATAAAAAGACACTCACTGTTCAAAGTTAGCCTGGGGCCTTATTTTCATGGAGAGACAGAATAACTGGGGTATTTTAGCTCCAGAGAAGAAATAATACATTTTGAATGATCATTCAATTGTGAATTGTTTTATATTGGACTTTAACATTAATTGCTCAAAAATGTATTTTAAAACAGAATTTAAAATGCCATGTACCTATGCTGGGTATGGTGGTGCAGGCCTATAATCCCAGTACTTGGAAGGTGGAGGCAGGACAATTTGCGAGTTTGACACCAGCCTGGGCTATATAATAAAATCTTATTAAAAATAAGTAAATAAAATAAAACAAAACATGGAATAATAACACTGAAAAAGTTAATTCTTACGTTAATTTGTGTCATATACTGTGTAAAGGAAAGGGATTGCTTTAAAAATTGGTAATTCTTTTTTCTGAGTCTACAAATTGCCATTTAAAAATTGTTGGGATCATTTATTAAGTATGTGAATATTTAAAAATAATTATGGGAATTCAGTTGGGCCATTTGGGGAATTCTTGAAGATAAGGTCCAGGCTACTTTCCTGAGAGAAAATACTAGTTTCATGTATAGGCTCAGTGCAAAGGATGGTTTTATATTTCTAAAAACCAACAATAGATGTGAGCAAGCAAAGAGCAACATCTTCAAAGCCAGAGTAAAAATTATTATTATTCTGTAGGGACCGAGATGACGAAACCCCAGTGGAGAGGAGGCCGATGTCATTTGAGGTATAGAAGTTCCTATCCCACGTCCCTTTTGGTGATTCCTGGCCCTGGACACCAATCTTCATGACGGGTACTGACGGAACCCACTATTCCAGTCCCAGATTGTCTGGTCATTGGCAGATACTGGCTGAGTTGAGAAGGAAGAAGAGAATAACTCAGCCTATTCCAGAAGGTCAGCCTTCCTTTCTGACAGACCTCTCCATTCTCTTCAGCTTCCTCTTTCAGGCACAGGATGGGGACAGGCTCCCTACTGGCCAGAGCCTGGAAACTTAACACCCCTATTAATTTTACTTAGTCTTGCCTACATTTTAAGCTATAGACTATGCATTTACTATCTCTCAGTGGCTCTCCTGGAGTGTGTTTCTGTCTCCTGCAGGACCCTAACCTACATGGATCCCTAGAAGACCAACGGATGGCTTCACTTACTTCTCTAACATGGCACAGTGGTTAAAATTACTTTAGACTCACATCCTCCTGAGTTTTGCCACATCCCAGCTGAAGACTCTGGACGAATGACAAGCCCTCTATGTCTCATATGTAAAGGGGAGATTTAGCTGATTGACTGACTGGAGATTTTAAGAATAGAGTCTAAGACCTCAGGCATGTACTTGACCACTGAATCACTTCTCCAGCTCAAAAACATGTTTTTTTTGTTTTGTTTTGTTTTTGCTTTTTTGAGGCAGGGCTTCTCTGTGTAACAGTCCTAGATATCCTGGAACTAGCTCTTGTAGACCGAGGTGGCCTTGGTCTCACAGAGATCTGCCTACCTCTGCCTCCCGAGTGCTGGGATTAAAGGCGTGCGCCACCACTGCCCAGCCAAAAACAAGGTTTGTTTTTATGACTTAACTTTTTTCTCATGTGTATGTGTGCTGACACGTGTGTGAGCACATGTATGTGGGGTGTGTATAACATGTGTACATTTGCATGTAGGTAGAGGCCAGAGGCTGATATCAGGAGTCTTCTCTAGTTGCTCTCCATCTTGTTTGCTGGGGCCGAGTCTCTTAGTTAAACACAGAATTCACCAATAGAGGTAGCCTGGCTAGCCAGCTTGCTGCAGGCACCTCCTGCCTCTGCCTTCCGAGCGCTGGGATTGCAAGCAGACCCGGACTCCCATCCAGCATGGAAACGGATTCTGGAAATACGAAGTCTAGTCTTCATGATGGTATGGCAAGTGTCTATTCACTGAGCCATCTCCCCAGCCCCGTTTTTTTATGACTTTTGACTTGGTATTTCTATGAGGACCAAGTGATAAAATCTTAGAACACATGTAGTGCAGGGGCTGTCACTAAATAAGTGCGCTATAAAAGCAGTTATTGTTTCCTATAATTATCTCCATGCCACTGCTAGTCTGCTCTGCAGAGGGCCAGCTGACTCAAAGAAAGCCCAAAGCTGTATTTTGTTGCCTTAAAGGTTCAGAGGGAGCTTCAGTGAGGGAGACACTCCATCAATGTCTCTGTAATATGCCTTTGGGGTGAGTGATAATGATGCGCTTGCTTCCTGTGTTGAACCCTGGCAGGCACGGCTGGTGGCCCACGGACCTCAAAAAAGGAACAGAACCAGACACAGATTTTATAGACTTGGTGATTCCCAACTAACTGACCTGTTCTCCTTTGAAGGGAGAATGATTCAGAAATGGGGGTCGGGGGGAGTCACCATGGGATTCTTGAAGGAGCAGATTCTTCTTGTAATTCCCACACAATGCAAAGTAATTGGCCTGTGGATCTTTCCATGATCTGGCTGGATCACAGTTGGACAAATGACGCAAGAGGCTGATGCTAATGCACATGTCTGAACCTTGATCATCTCCACTTCCTTTCCTTTCGCAGTTCTGAATTCTGAATCTTCTGTCCAAACCAATAACTGCTGCTCTGCCTACACTGTGTTTGGGATGGAGAAGAGTGGTCACGCCTGTCTCCCAGCTTAGACTTCCTTGTCAAGGACGTGGTATAATGACACCTTCTTGAAATGGCGTTGTGAGAAGTAAAGAGAATGGATGAGAGCTGCGAGCATGCAGTAGAAGATAGCTAATAAGAATACTTATTATTATTAAAAAAAGAAGATATGGGAAGATGGAAGGACAGAGGAAGAGGGAAAACACATCTTGGCTCCACGGAGCAGCGGCTCCACAGCAAGCCATTTGGGAAGCATAGGGTGCATTTATACATACGTTGAAAAATCTGAACACTCTTTAAAGAGGTTCATTAAATTTCCCAGTAGGGTTGTTTCTGTTTAGAAGCTTCAGCTTAGAAATATGTTTTGATTGTGGCAGTGTTTTAGTTTTGACATCAAACATCATGAGATTTCTTTTTCGGCTTCTTCCACAGCTTTGGCTACTCTTGCCCAGCAATTCTGGGGTCACCCAAGTACTTTTATTCTAGAGACCTTCCAAAGGCAGCCAAGGCAGCGGTTCTGAAAACCGCCCTTGTTTGCTGACATGAGTACATTAAAACAATCAAGAGTCTGACTTCTGTCCAGCATGATTGTTTTTAATGTCTTACTGGACACATTTGAAATGCTTTTTTGGGTCCTTTGGGAATTGAATTGGGAGAAAAAAATTTTTTTCTTGTATTTTGTTTTAAGTCTCAGGATGCAATCTTTGGTATATGTCTGTGCTGTTTGTACGTTGTGTAACACTCCCTCCAAAGGCCATTGGAAATTCGTCAGCATCAGAAGGCAACAAAGACACAGGGAGAAAAAGATGAGCCACTTCCCCCGGGCTTTCTGCTCATCTTCCAGATCAGTCTTTCACATTTGACCAGCCAGTCACTTCAGTTCTTTCCAAACCAGAACCACTTCTGCTTCAGGCATCAGTGACTAATTCTAGAAAAGGACACCACCATTATGTGAAGTAACCCCATGAAGTGCATTGACATTTTTCTAATTACGACAATACTGTAATTAGCCAGTTATTCACATACTGGTCAGAGACCCTCTCTGTGGAACTTGAATGGTCTTTATTCTGTCTGAATAGCACAGGGAGGAACTGAAGAGAATCCAGACAAATTCCTGGACCTGGTGGAAGTGAAGATTTTTCTGTAATGCTTCTGTTTAAAATATTTATTATTATTATTATTACTATTACTATTATTAATGTGTGTTTGGAGGTCAGAGGACAACTTCGCAGAATTAGTTCTCTCTTCCACCATGAGTTCCAGAAAGGAAACACAGGTCGTAAAGTTTGGGAATCAAGTGTCTTTACCTACTCTGAACTATCTTACTGGTCCCCAAGGACACTTCTTATAAGAGAACTTGCCTCAGTTATGATCAAATACTGTAGCAATCATGACCAAATCCTATAGCACAACCAGAGTCCAGAAACCAGTATTACATGCAGTTTGGTCTCCAAGCCTGTAAAAATTACTTGACAAAGAAAGGGAATGTTCTCTGTAAGGTAATGAGTTCTCCTTCTCACAGGCCTTGCTTAGGCAACCCATAATATGGGGGGCGGGGAGCGGGTGAGGCTGGGCGCTCTCAAAAGTCTCTTGCATTTTGTAACTTTCTGCAAACTTAAGACTCAAGTCAGAAAAAAAAAAGCCTTTTCCATATCCTGCTCAACTGGATGATAGCTAAAGAAAGTGCCATGCCAGGTTGAGTTAGGAAAAGGTGATTGACAGCTTAGTAATACTTAGACTCCCTTGCCCACATGAACACTCAGGACATGGGTGATGTTTCCTTTAAAACAATGAAGACCAGCTACCTCCAGGAAGCATTTTTCACAAATGCTCAGTGGATGAATTTCTGACACACACTCTTTTTATGGCACCACACGCATGCAACCATCCCGATATGAGCAGGTGTCACGGTCCCTTCTAACTTCTTTCTGAGCACAACACCTAGAGAGAGTCAGGATGGGTGCTCCATTTCCCTCTCAGATCCTTCCGTGATGGACACCTGGTTGCACTCAGAAAGAAACTTGTCTTCACGGAAACAGGGCCAGCTTGACTAAACCGATGTCCCTGCTTGTCCGATAATAATAAGGACACACTGTGTTTATTTGAAAGATGGCTCAATTAGTCATTCTGACTCCAAGGTCCCAGCACAAAATCCTGGATTTATCATACCCACTGGAGGAGTCTGGTGTTCCAAATCTCTGCATGGACCATTTCTTCCATTAGAGTGGGTTGATCCTTTCCAAGATATAAAAACTTTCTTCCCTGGCCTGAGGTTCCCTCAACGTCTTTGTGAAAACAATATGTGAAGAACATGGGACAACAGGAAGTGCTGGTGGGAACGTGGTAATAAACATGTCAGGTGCAGAAACTAGCTGATGATATTTCTTTGGTTCTCTAGGAGAAAGTATTGGGATATGATAAATTACGATCATCTCAGATTTCTCTAGCAGTGCATGTATGTTGGCAGACCTCAGTGGCTCCTGCTAATTTATTTGTAGATCATCAAAGAAACACATAAAAATGTAAGTCTCCAGGCAAGCAAACTGACTGGGAAGCTGAATTGGGTAACAGCAGTATTTTCCTACACCATAATAAACATGTCCACATGATGACAAGGGTTTTTGTCCCACTCCTGGCTGAACTTTGAGGGGTGACATGGCTAATATCGAGGGACTCAGCTTTGTAGTCTTTCCTCACAGAGAGCCTCAGGACTCTACAGAAGGATACTCTGCAGCCTGACACAGGGAACTGGGTCAGAATATTTCTAACCAGAGATTCCTATGTGCCATTGGATAACAGCAGGGATCAGGATTCTCTATGCCTTGGTAGGCTGTGTTTTAAAGCAGGCACACATTTTTACAGTTAATATGATATAAAATGGACTCACAACAAATCTCCACTATGTAAGTGGTGAGAAATGATGGGGGGAGCAAAATACGTATCTGCATGTACAGCACAGGCTGGTGTGCCAAAGACAATCTTTGTGAACCTGAAAGTTTATGCTGTCTTTGACTTGTGAGATTTCAAGACATACTAGCAGTATTTAGGGATCTTGGAGCATCTGCCCTGAGTTGACATGGTCTCTGACTGTCATATTGCTCCACATGGAGTCTCCTCTCCTAGTTAAACTAGGGTCTCCACAGTTCTCTTTGTGGACTGTATCCAACAACAGCCCATGACTCCTGTCATCTCCCTAATTCTTTCACCAACCTGTCTTTAGCCTGGGAAAGGCATCTCCCAACTCCACTGGGGAGGAATTGGAGAGGAGAGATGTGGCCCAAAGCTCCTCTTCCATAAGCTTTCTGATTTTACCCCTGGTAAAAGTGATGTTACAATCTCTTTTGCTGATGGTACTCTAAGGCAGATTTTCAAAGTCAGCACTGTCGATGTGTTAGGCCTGACAGTTCTTTGCTCTCAATGGCTGCCTTGTGCTTTGTGTTGGAGGGTGAGGTAGCATTCCCGGCCTTGCCTGCTAGATGGTAGCAGCATCTACTGTCCACAGAATTCTCTAGGCCAGTGGGTTCTCAGCCTGTGGGTCTCAACTCCTTTGGTAAACCTNCTCTGACTGTCATATTGCTCCACATGGAGTCTCCTCTCCTAGTTAAACTAGGGTCTCCACAGTTCTCTTTGTGGACTGTATCCAACAACAGCCCATGACTCCTGTCATCTCCCTAATTCTTTCACCAACCTGTCTTTAGCCTGGGAAAGGCATCTCCCAACTCCACTGGGGAGGAATTGGAGAGGAGAGATGTGGCCCAAAGCTCCTCTTCCATAAGCTTTCTGATTTTACCCCTGGTAAAAGTGATGTTACAATCTCTTTTGCTGATGGTACTCTAAGGCAGATTTTCAAAGTCAGCACTGTCGATGTGTTAGGCCTGACAGTTCTTTGCTCTCAATGGCTGCCTTGTGCTTTGTGTTGGAGGGTGAGGTAGCATTCCCGGCCTTGCCTGCTAGATGGTAGCAGCATCTACTGTCCACAGAATTCTCTAGGCCAGTGGGTTCTCAGCCTGTGGGTCTCAACTCCTTTGGTAAACCTTTATTTCCAA
Organism: Bramus lutescens; assembly: GCA_001685075.1. Lineage (NCBI taxonomy): Eukaryota > Metazoa > Chordata > Mammalia > Rodentia > Cricetidae > Bramus > Bramus lutescens. The sequence goes on along the minus strand of LOEQ01002865.1, from coordinate 393,544 downwards.
AAATATTTATGTTAGAATTCATAACAGTAGCAAAATTATATTTATGAAGTAGCAACAAAAATAATGTTATTGTTGGGGGTCAGCACAACATGAGGAACTGTATTAAAGGGTCACAGCGTTAGGAAGGTAGAGAACCACTGCTCTAGGTATTGCAAGATGTTCCCTGAGGAACAAATGGTCAGCTAAGACACCTTGCCTGTGAGGGCTCCTCAGTTCTTCCTAGGTTTTTGGAGACAGGGATCAGATCTGTAGTCATACATAGGTTCATGTTCAGTTATCTGATGATTAAGAATAAAAGATGCATTTTAAAATTGCCAATTGAGAATTTCTACAAATTAGCTAATTAGGATTGGTTGAGTCTGTCTGGGTTGAAGGAGGGAATCCCCAAGTAGAGACTCTTTAAACTACTCTTTGTTGAAGATCCTGGTGGTCCTAGAGCAGTGGTTCTCACCCTTCCTAAAGCTACGACCCCTCAACACTTCCTCATGTTGTGGTGACCCAACCATGTTATTCTCCTTGCTACCTCACAAAGTAGCTTTGTTGCTGTTATGAGTTGTAATGTAAATACCTGATATGCAATTCCAAAAGGGTCGTAACCCACAGACTGAGAACTGCCGTCCTGTAGGAAGTGCTGTTTTCCAGAGTTTTTAGTCACAGAAAAGTTTCATCTGCTGAAAAAAATTGTGGTTTCTCGTTTCTATTATGAAATGAGAGCCATATTTCCTTCTTTTGCTTGGCTGTCAGGAAACTCAGGCCCACATCTTTCTGTTTGATTATGTTAACTATTTTCATCCTTTGATTTTTTTAAAAATATTTTAATATGAGACAATCTTTTCATCTCACTAGCCCCACTTAGCTTTGGTCTTTCACCCTTGCTAATGGTTTGCTTAAGATTTCCTTCCTTATAAAGTAAAAAAGAAAAAAGTTGCTTTTTTTTGAGTTGGGGTTTGTCTGTTGTAACCCCTGGCTGTCCCGGAACTCACTCTGTAGACAAGGCTGATCTCTAACTCAGAGATCTGCCGGCCCCTGCCTCTGCCTCCCAAGTGCTGGGATTAAAGCTGTGCCCCACCACTGCCCAGCCATACTTTCTATGTGTAAAAGGAAAGAGGAGTCACACACAGAGTCTGACATTTTAAGAGCAAATGCTGCCCTCATGCAGTTTGGTTCTTGTATGACATCTCTCCTTCCTTCTGTCTTGTTTTGTTTTGTTCCTTTCTTGTTTTGTTTTGTTTTTCAAGACAGAGTTTTTCTGTGTAACCCTGGCTGTCCTGGAACTCACTCTGTAGACCAGGCTGGCCTCCAATTCAGAGATCTGCCTGCCTCTACCTCCAGAGTGCTGGGATTAAAGGCATGCTGTCCCATGCCAGGCATCAAATAAAAAAATCTTAAGTAAATGGTGTATACCACCCAAGCCAGGGTACTTTGGAAATACAAGGAGAACAGTTTATAATGAACTGGGACTAGACAGCAGCTCAAACTGAGATGATCCTGCCCCGAATGAATGATTGGGGTATAGAGTAAACATCACAGTAATGGATAATCTCTATCCATTCCTGGGTAGAGATAATTAAAGACAAATATGTACCTGACACAGAGGACCATGGCTAAGTTATGTGCTTCTTATTTATCTTGCATCACACGTGTTGATTGGAGTTTAACATTTATATTATCTCCTGGGAAATTTTATAATTAGCTCTGCAGAGGAGAACATGCTGGGCTTTGGACGTGATTTCTGCAGTGATGGGAGGGGTCTCAGATCTGGTAGAGTGATCACAGTAGGAGGCCCCTGGACTGTGTTTACGGAGTCTTGGATAAACGCACTATGGAGTAGTGTTAGGTTTCCAATGACTCTGTCTTGTTTTTCCTCAGTTGCTTCTCATAAATGTTTCTAATTCTTGACCAGCAAGCTGACACCATGCTTACACTTGTTTACAGAACTATTAATAAATGCTATGAGGTAGTTACAGGAAGAAGGTCAAACTGCTTTTTCTCTGCGTTTGTTGAAAACACTTTCCTGCTTCTTTGGGAAAACCTGGGGTTGCCAGCATCCCCCATCGGTGCTGGGTATTCTTCAGTTATAAATAGCAATGGTGATAGGAAGCCAATAGACTGAAACTCAGCCAGTGCCTGGCAGGACCCCACACGTTTTCATATATGAACAAGGGAGACGTCAACGTGGTACGGAAAGCATAAGGGAGATGGACATTCATTTCTGTGCGTGGTCAGGATATGTGCTTGCGATGCTGTCTGTGAAGCTGTCATCCAGGCTGCAGCCAGCTGACTGTTTTTCAGTCAAGGTTACCGTCTGATTAGCCAAACTGAAAGCTTAGTGACTATCAGTTATTAGCGGTCTATTATATGCCAGGCAACATACAAGCACTTTGTACATTTTTTAATGTACAAGAACATTAGGATTATTGCCTGATTTTTTCCTTCATTCATTTGTTCCATTGTTCAATTATCATTTGTTAGTTTTTTTCCTTTGCCAAGCATCGTGTAAAAAGTATAAACAAATCATAATGATTTTTTTCATGGCTGTATTAATTTGTTCTAAAAAAAAGTCTATGGAGTGGTTCTATCATCATCCGCTCCTGTTCAGAGTCAGGACAGCGATGGTTCTGAGAATATGGAAGTTACCCTGAGTCAGGAAGTAGGAGTGTAGGAGGACTTAACCCTGGCCCGAAAGACCTGATGTTTCAGATTTAACAGAGACTGGCATGGTAAAAGTCCGTCAGTGGAAGACTCTAAGCTTCAGAAAGAAGATGGCCTGAGAAGGATCACTATCCCAGCCACGGTGACACCCACTTGGGTGTTCTGAAAAGTCATAGGTATGTTCTCTTTTGCTTGTCTCGTGAGGAAGGCACCATGCTCATGTCTAGAGATGCAATGGCCGAGTCTGAGAAGATGGCTCACTCAGTAAAGGGCTTTCTGTGAAAGCACAAGGAACCTGAGTTTTAATTCTCAGCACCCATGTAAACTAGCCTGACATCATGAGGCATGCCTGTCACGCTAGTCCTGGGGTGGGACAGTAGAGCCCCAGAGCCAGTCAGCTAGTCTAGCCAAATCACTGAATGCCCATTCAGGAGAGACCCTGTGTCCCAAAATAAAGTAGGGAGTGGCCAAAGAAGTCAGCAGTGTGGACCTCTTGTCTCCACATACACACACGCAGGTTAGTACACTGTGCATACACACACACACATGTGTAATATGCGGTTTTCTTTTTCTCATGTCCACATGCAGCAGGTGCCGGTCCTCTACACTGTCTGACACTTCGGGTTTTTATTATCACTCTCGTTTACAGATAACAGTACTGAAATAGGAGGGCCTTTCATTGGCTCCTCAAGGTCTTGACCACTGGCAGAGGCAGGCCTAGCATTTTCTCTTTTTATACATGGCTCTGAATTCTTTATTATTATGGACATGCCATTCACACTTGATGTCTGGCTGTAGAGTCAAGGCAACCCCAGCTCTTACAAGACTATGTGACCCTCTAGGCTTGAAATTACCCATTTGGAAATAAAAGCCCTCTATTTCCTGTTTTAGGACAAATTTCAGTTTCCTTTGAAATGGCAAGTTTTGAATAAGGTTAATAAAGTTTTCACTTCCTGCCTTTTTCTCTGCTCTAATTCATACTTCTAAGCTAGAACGTGCCAGTTAATAACAAGCAAAGCAGGTCAAAGTATAGACATCTATATAAAGAACAGCTACACTTAACGCTTTCCAGGGGCTAAGAAATGGCCACGCCTTCCCCGCATCTACTTTTCACAACTGTAGTGGGTCATGATCTCATTTTTTTTTAACCTTGAAGACAGAAACACTAAGTTTTTCTGGGTTTAAGTGACTTTCTGAGTCACTTGGCTGGTGGCAGAGGTTATTTGGCCTAGTTCTACCTCAGTAACTGTTACCAATTCTATAGGGCTGAACCCCCCTATTTGTTAGTAGGGTAGGATACTTGCTGAATGCATTCAAGCAGGACAGAAGGTGGCAAGAAATGAGGGATCTAGGTGGCTCCTCTACCAGACTCCTTTTTATCAGTTGTCCAGTCCTGATTCTTTACAGTATTTAAGCCTCATGGAACGGATGGTCCCTGAGGGCTGTCCTGCCACTAATGAATTCCAAGTCTCTCCTACAATGCTGGCAGACAAGTGGGTACCAATGCATAGTCATTATGGGGTGCATAAACGGGTGCTACCAGAAAGATGGGCATACACTCATCTTTGAGGATGGACGGGAGTGTCCCTTTTTTCTGGTAACAACTTGATTTAAAGAAAATCTTGAGAACACTTTTCTCAGCTGGCTCATTGAACTGTTTGTTTATTAAAAGATGATTTAATCATGTGCGTGTGTGTGTGTGTGTGTGTGTGTTGGGCGGGGTGGGTGCATGCCATAGCACCTGTGTGTGGAAGTCAGACAACTTTCTCAGAGTTGATTCCCTCCTCTCATTCCAGGGACAGAACTCAGGTTGCCAAGCTTGACACTAAGGACCTTTCCTAGCTAAGCCCTCTTTCTGGCTCCGTATGTCTGATTTCTGTCTTGGTACACTTCCGCTAAGAATTCCGTCAGTCTCCCTTCCTGACACCCCCACCACTCCTTCCTCATCCACCTCCAGTGAACAGACCCCTCTTCCGGCTAGAGGAGCACAGGCAGACCCAGGTGGCTCTTCCCTGAAGACTAACTGTTACCTGCAGAAGCACAGGGCTCTTTCTAATAGATTTTTATGAAGCTGACTGATCTTAGGAAAACACTGATTCTTTTTTCCCCTCTGCACTTCCCACCCCACTAACATATCTTGTAGATTTTTCTACATGCCCCTCCCCTAAACAAACAAAAATCGAAAAGCCAACTCTGTTAAAGACTGTAGTGCAGACTGTCCAGAACGTTTATTCCTGTCACAGACTGGAAGCCCAAACAAGGCTAAACCCTTGCCTCGATACAACCTTCCATATTCCGAATTTAGCATTTGCATATTCTTACATCATGCACTCAGGCTGAGTGTGAGTAGGGATACCATGTTTTATATGAACATTTATACCAGTGCCCTGGCAAGGGGCTGACTTCATTGGAATACTTTACGGCTTAATCCATCAGAATGATTTATAACTCTTTTTGTCTAGGCATTTATGCTAATAAATTTAACAGATTCCCCAGTACTGCCTGGTCCTTCGATTCTTCAGGGAGTCAAGGTGAGAGAAAAATAAAAGAGCACATTACAAACGGGAAGAAGAAATTGTTCTACTGGATTTAGAACTCAAATAAAATTACAACACAAATAAAATCTCTGATTAAAGTTAAGCTGAAGAAAAGGCTGGAGGGAGGGAAGAAGAGAGAGGGAGAGGGAGAGAGAGAGGGAGAGAGAGAGCGCGCTCCTAGTTCACGAGCAGTTCTGTAATTATGCTACTTATCAAGGGGAAATCACAATGTAAAGTTTAGATTTACCAAGCTAATTTTCTGAGGAATAATTCATTTCTATCTAATTAAATCCAATGCTGACAGAAAAGTGACAGGAATAAAGGGGACGAGATGAAATCCTGCCTATAAAGGATAGGTTAAAAATGCAGAAACAAGTACTTTGGAAGAATTTTCTCAGATGGGAAGATTTTAAGTCTTTCTTTAAAAACAGGTGTCGAATAAGTTATTTCTTCTTCTTCTTCTTCTTCTTCTTCTTCTTCTTCTTCTTCTTC
>LOEQ01002865.1:360921-372734 GCA_001685075.1 Bramus lutescens | reverse complement strand
AGCCTCACAGCTACTTTGATAAGTGCTGGGTACTATGTTTGACACATATTACTGTTTGTACTGATTTTTTTCATATTCTATTTTTTCATCCTTTTGCTTTTTCTATTAATCTTATATGCCTTCCTTTTAAACACTGCATTTATTTGTTTTCTGTATATGGTGTTTTGTCTGCATATATTTCTCTGCACCAGTTACACCAGTGACCAAAAGAGAGTGTTAGATACCCTGGGACTAGAATTATAGGTGGTTGTGAGCCCTCATGTGGGTGCTAGAACTTGAACTCTGGTCTTCTGGAAGAGCAGTCAGTGTTCTTAACTGCTGAGCCATCTCTCCAGCCTGTAGCTTTGCTTGGATTTCTTTATCCATGCTACAGGCTTAAGTGAGATGATTTCCTTTTGTCCTATGTTTGCTCTTTAGCAGGTAGCACTCCAGTCCTAAAAAACTTATGCTTCCGATATTTTAATGTAATGTTGATTATTCCCAAATACTGATGTGGCCCGTAGAGACCATGACCCATTAATTTCACAGATGATCAACCACCTTAGCAGCCATAGAGTTCCTGTGGAATTTTGGAAACTGTGAGTCAAGGGATGTCTATGACTTGACACGAGGATTTGGCTTCAATTAAGACATAAATCAGGTGACAGCTGTACTCAAAATAAAATTACCATTAATTTTGCCCATCTTCACTTGTGAAACCATGGACATCATACAGTATATTTTTATATTTGTTTCCCACAGAAGCTAAAATGGAAGGTCTGAAGTGGTTTCCAGGGTGGTGGGCCATGTTATCAGAGCCATGGGCTTGAATTGAACCCGTCTCCAGGGAGGGGGGGGAATCTAGTTCCAAATATTCCTGTAGCTTGTGTGCTGACCAAGTGTTTATTATTAGAAATTGAATCCCTAGTGGGTTTTCCTTCAGTTAACTGGTGAGCTTGAGAGCAAATACAATACCAAGAGAGCAAGCATGAAATAATTATTCACTGGAGCCTGCTGGGCAGAAAGTTCAGGGCAGTCAGCCTCTATGGCGCCTTTGTGGAGGGAGGATGTGTGTTGGAGAAAGGCTCTGTGGAAGTCTGCATGTAACCTCTCCATATGCACCTTGCTTAGGGGGTAGAAGCAAGGCCACAGAGACCTCTCCCTTGGTACAGGACTGGATCCTCATAGCAGAGGCACTTTACCACCCACGCTGGGTATCTCCACTTTTCAAAAAATTGTCTGTCTTTTAATCCTATGGGGAAGCTTTACCTGTCCTGAGATTCTCTTTTTCCAGCCACAGCCACAGCGGCTGGAGGAACTGTGATCTCAGATAGGCAGTCAGAGGATTCCGTCAGGACCCTCTCTTCCTTCTTCTGTTGAATATAATAAACACACTTAAAGATGACAACGTGCCTGAGTTCACCGCATTTGACGAGTGGAGGAGTTCTGGTCCAGATAATAGCGGAGATTTTTTTTCCCCCTTCCTTTCTTTTGTGTAGAGGTCAAGAACACAGTAATTCTGTAATCCAGGCCAAAATAAACTATACGATCTACTACTGATTTCCTTTCAAGTTCCCCCTTTTGCTAGGACTGACTTCCTTTTATTTTACTCCAACACGCATTAATCCCAACTATAGAAGTTTCTTTCCTTTCTCCCTTGCTTCTGACTTCAAACATTATTTTTTAACATAGGAAACAAGTGACTTTAAAAAGAAGCTACTTAAAAAATATAAAGGCTATCATTACATTGGGACTATATTTTGGCAGCCTCTGTAGCTTCAGGGTCCACTTCCGACCAGGCAGAGCTGAACGGTTGGAGCTGAAATGTCTACGTGACCACTGGGGCTGCCTTGAGCCAAACCACATGCTTATCTGATTCCTTCAGGGGATGAGGTGGTAGACACTGACTATGGCCCTTTAATAAGTAAACGCTCCATTTGCCAGAGCTCAGTAGTCCCTGAATGATGATGCCTCTTTCCCCAGGCTTCCATGATGAGAGCTGGTTATTGACCGATTGCCCAGAGATCAGAATTTGATTATGGTGTGAGCCAGTATTTTTAGCTCAAGTTGACATTCTGCTCTCTGCAGCAACAGTTACTGTCATTGCCTCCACTGGCTCTAGGGGAAAAGCGGGGCCATGCCACCAACCCCCCTGAGTCACTGAGGAGCCCAAGCCAGCAGAAGGCAGGGTACGGTTAAGGAAACCTACTAATAGGTTGGAGATTTTCTGCAAACCCTTCCCCCCATTCCATCTCCCCCCCCTTCTGAAGCTTCATGGCTGAGATATCAGAACACAAAGTGTTGGGAGGTCAGTCACTGGGCAGGGAGGATGTACTATCCTTGGTGGGGAGAAGAGAATACAACAGGCATCTTGCATCCCTGCAGCTTCCATGAGCTGCTGGGTGTTCCTTTGGATAAACAACTCTTTTGTTCTTTCGACTCCAGATTCTTCTTTGTACTGTTATATAAACGATAGCATAGGCATAGATTCAGATGCTGAATCATGCCCAGGAGCCTCTAAAGGAGCAGGGAGAAGGGTCATCAGGCATCCTAGCAACAGGGACCCCTCTGAGTGCTGGTCCTTGTCTGAAAATGGGGATAACTTCCTGAAGTTGTTGGGAGCGAAACAGAGAATGTGCAAACGTGCCAGATAAAATCTGACCGTTTAGAAAACTGGATATTCTCTGTACCATTTTCAGAAAGTCATTAGGAACATCAGTCTCTTTGAGCCTTACAATATTCCTATAAAATGAGACTAAGATGAATTTTCTCATTTGACAGATATGAAATCTAAGGTACAGAGTGTTGAATGGCAATCTCCTCAGATTTTCCCACAGACTCAAAACATAATCCCATCCATTCCTGAGGGTCTTTATACAGGAAGATTGCAAAGAGAAAATATCCTTTTAAAATTAGTAGCATTATTTAAAATTTTTATAATGACTATTATTGTGAGAGTGTGATTATTATGTAACTAGATGCCAAATGCTTCCAAAGGAGCAGAACATACCAAGTGCCACTCCTAAGTACCACTGTCTGCTAGAAACATAGTAGGAGTCACGGGGGAATTTGAAATGTGCTAGTAACCACATGGAAATAAGAAAAAAAGAAGCTTGCTACCTAAAACGTTGTACTTGACCCAGTAGAACCCAAACTTTACCTCAGTGAAGCTCTATTTCTGGTGTTCAAGAGCCACACATGGCTAGTGGTTGCCATATTGGACAATGTAGTACAGGTTTTTTTTTTTTAATTAAATGTCCCATAGGAAGATACACATGTATATGCCCTATATCTCAGAAAATTCTTTTTGGGACCAAAAAAATGAATTTAAAAATATTTGTCTTTGAGATCTTTTTGTACCGAGTCAATCAGGAATCAACAGGATTGTGCAATAAGTCTTAGAAAAAAATCTCTAAATATAAATTTAGAAATCTGGAATTCATCCATTAATCCTTGTGCATCAATTTCTGTCGTTCACCTTATTTTCCATCTTTCTTGAAAATTACAATAGTCAGGCATCATGGCGCACGCCTTTAATCCCATCACTCGGGAGACAGAGGCAGGTGGATGTCTGTGAGGTTGAGGCCAGCCTGGTTTACAAAGTGAGATCCTGGACCATAGGACTATTGCATAGAGAAACCTTATCTCAAAAAACATAATAATAATAATAATAATAATAATAAATGATAATATCTCGAGTCTTCCATAAGAATCAAGTCATTCCGGAAAGACCCCACATCCCAATGGGGCCGAGGAAAGTTGTCAACTGAAGCTGAGTGATTTTAGTTGGCAAGCAATTTTTTAAAAATCAGTGACAAAAATATAGAGCTACCTGGGGAATACAATGCCCCTTGGCTGAGATTAATGGCAAGATTAATAAATGGATTGCTTGATGAAAAGGCACAGGAGAACGAAAACCAGCGGAGAGATTGTGGAGGAGGCCACTTATTAATGAACTGTCAGCCCAAAGAAAGTTCAAGAAATTCTGCTGTGGTAAATGCAGCAGCCTGGCACTTCTAATAAAAGTTGGGGTCTTTCAGGAATTAATTACATCAGCTTTACAGAAGGAATTCGTGGAATTGCAAAAGGCAGTGGTACAGACCAGCACGGGCTGCCGCTGCAAACGAGGAAACTCCAGAAGAAACTAATCTTATTTTTCCTTCCCATTGATATGTAGGATATTGTGGTAGCATAATAGCCAGTCAGCCGCAGGGATGAGTGATGGGGTCCAGATATCCACTGACTAATGAAGATACACATACTTGGAGTTTGAAGTCACTGTGCTTTTCATATGCAAAAATCTCCTCCTGGAAGCCGATTTCCTCCTCAGCCAGTTACTGGCCTCAAGGAGTTCTGAATAATTTGCAACGAGATTCTAGGAGAGTCAAATGGATGCTGCTGTTGTTTATGGAGCAAGGTTTAGAGCGAGTGACAACAGGAGCCAGTGACTCAGAGCGGCGTGATTTCTGTCACCCCTCCACAAGTTCTCAGTTCAGTTGGCCCAGCAAACCCTTTCTGAATTAAAAACTCTGCCTCTGTCCGATGAAGCAACAGAAAGGAATGTTGGGACAAGACAAGAGATTGTTCGGGATTTGTGATCTGGTATCATGCGTTAAGTATTGAATGCTTATCTCAGTTCATTCTGCAGTGAAGGTAGGGTGAAAATTTTCTTCTGTAATATGTTTAGACTGAAAGTTTCCAGGCAAACCATTAATCTCTTGGACCTCAGATTTCACAGTTAACCCTTTTGGTTCTGCCCTAAATGTTTTCTTGATAGGGCTTGGTCATTGGAGATTCCATTGATTTATGTGTTAGTGATGAGACACACAACGGACAGAGAACAGCTCTTGGTTGGTTTACGTGGAGGTCTGTTTTCCCTTTTGAGGTCTCAGTGTAAATCACAGGCTGTTAAACATTTTTTTTTTCCTTAAAGCTTCACTTGACTTTCACTAGGATTATAAAATACATGCAGAATAATTCTTTAGCCCTGTGCTGAGATTATTGCCCTGTTTCTTTGGCTCATCACATCCTTGGGTACTAGCCCATCCATCACCCATCACCCTGCCCTTTCGGACCCTCATAATCCACATGATACTTATCCTTTTGATTAAACAAACGTAATGGCCTTTTCACGAATAATTAATTCGCTGTCACTTTGCTCTCAGCTTCAGGCTTTTAACTTTAATGTTGAGCTATCCAGTCTGTGTTACCTTCCAAAGCCTTACTCCCTCTAGCTGCTTCCCCTCCAAGGTTTAATACAGCTTGAGAAACTCTGAAGTTCACTATGCTAAGTTTTTTTTTTCTGTAAACTACTGACTTACTCTCATCCTCTCTCAGAGAGAGAGAGAGAGAGAGAGAGAGAGAGTGTGTGTGTGTGTGTGTGTGTCAGTGCAAAAATCAGTGAAATGAAATGAAACCATTTTAGATCCACAAGTCATCGTTTTAGAAAATATGGAGGCTTGCTCCGTGAAGTGAGAACTCCACCGTGTTTAGAGAAAGAGCGCTGCGCTGTGCATGTGGCCGTGGTTCTAACTATGGATCTTTTCCACAGTGACAATTTATACCAAATGACCTCCCAGCTTGAATGCATGACCTGGAATCAGATGAACCTGGGAGCCACCTTGAAGGGGTAAGGAACTTATAGCTGTTTAAATAATTTTTAGGGTATTATAGCTTCTAAAGGGAGCATAGGCTTGGGCCTGGAAAAGCGGGTGTAGCTCACAGTGGCACTCAGAGGCTTTCCTCCCTCACCCAGTTGGAGGGGTGTGTTTAACATTCCATTTTCAAAAGTGGAAGTGGGATGTTTTGGTCTGGAGCAAGGGAACAAGGAATATTGGGAACCCTTAGTATGTCCTTTCTTTGTTGAATGTTTTAGAATTCTTCAAAGACATTGTGTCCATGAAACTTCATTGAATGTTTATGTTTTGCTGGCGCTATCACTGATGCTCAACCACTGTGTTATCTTATTGAGAAGTGCTTTGCATGTGCAAAGTCTCTGAACTGTACTGGCATGGTGTTGATTTGAACAATTCAAAGTTAGATGTGTCCACTCCTGGTTGCACTGACAGGTTTTGCTCACACAAGCTGGACAAGCACTGGAGGGGGAGTGTTGCAGCCAGGCATGCAAAGCGCTTCTCTGCACCTAGAATAAAAGCAAGGAAGGCAGTTGGGGCTGGTTTTCAACAGTCACAGAGCTCAAGTGTGGTTTCAGACAAATGGGATGTGCCCAAGACGTCAGGTGCCCTTCTAGCCCACTGCACCTTGGCTTCCTAACAGGATTCTGGACTCCAGGCACTGTCATCTGAGTTACAGATGAATTAATAAATCCTAGCGAGTCAAATCACTTCCCAAGACCCCATCCAGTTAACGGGAGAACTTAGATTCCAAGCCCAGATCGGATTCCAAAGCTCAGGCTCTGTCTTGCCTTTCTGGGGTGCCTTTGATCCCATTAATGGTACTGGGAGCATATTGCAGCATTCTTGACAAGACCATTAGCTTCAAATTTTCTTGTTGGATTCTGGGAGCCAGAGGCTTGCCAGAACCATGCATCCTCCATTCCCCACCCCCTACCTCTTCTTCTCTTCTAGAATGGCTGCTGGGAGCTCCAGCTCAGTGAAATGGACAGAAGGGCAGAGCAAGTGAGTGGACAATGGCTTTGTTGACTGACATCTGGGGCAATGCAGGAGCTAGACCTAACATGGGGGAGCCAGGGTAGCAGTTGGGAATAGGGAAGATCTGTCCCTGCTTCAGCCCTCTCCTGGTTTATTGTAGACTTATCACAGACTGCGTGGCATCGGTGATATTTTTCTCATCGACATCCATGCAAAACAATTAAAAACTCCGTGCAGCAGGAAACTTCTCACTTCCTTGCTTTACAGAACACTCTATTTGTGGCATCAAATATGTTCCTTGTACGTTAGTCAGGCCTTTATTCCAGCCTTAGTTTATTTAACCTTGCTTTTCTCCATAACTTTACATTTTTCCAGGAAGAATTGAAGCTTTACCTGGATTCTATGGACAGGTTTTGCAAAGACTTTCGTTCCCACTCATTCTGTTCTTAAACTTCTCAATTCCCCGGCCCTATATCCCATAATCTGGGACATTTCTGGGACTGTTTCTTTTGATTTTGTTTTCTTTGCTTAAACAGCAGGACCCACCTGCGTCTTCTTTCTTCCTTTTTTGGTTCTGTCCTTATTGAATCTCTGCCAGCAATCAGAGGAGTCACTTTTTTTTCTTCTGAGGCCTCTCCCTGTCCTTCAATTTTTCTGCTATTTTATCCAACTTTCTACTTCCTCTCTGTGGACCTGAAAAAAGCAAAACAAAAGCCTCTATATCTTTGAGACGTTTTTCTCTCTCTGTTAATTTTGTTTGGATTCCATCTTTCACCATTCAGAATTTAGTGATTCTTGCCTGATGAAATGCCAGAGTGTGATTGTAAAGTAAACAGTAAGTTTTAATTATGAAATATTCTTGTCAGGCGATAGTGGCACATGGCCTTTAATCCTAGCACTCGGGAGGTAGAGGCAGGCAAATCTGTGAGTTCAAGGCCAGCCTGGACTACATAGTAAGTTCCATGACAGACAGGCCTATGTAAAGAAATTCTGTCTCACTCCCACCCCAAATATTCTATTTTTATTTTATTGGATGGGTGTTTTGCCTGCATGTCTGCGCATGACATGCTTGCAGTGCCCACACTGGCCAGAAGAGGGCATTAGATCTCTTGGAACTGGTGTTACAAATGGTTGTGAGCTGCCACATGGGTGGTGGAAATTAACCTGTGCCCTCTGGAAGGAGGGCAAGTAGTTCTCTTAACTGCTGAGCCAGCTTTGCAGCTCATTTTTGCCCATTTAAAAAATTCCCCCATGTCCCTTGTGTGCCCCCTTCTGTCATTCTCCACATTATTGCCTTGTGAAAGATTCTCTTCCCTGACCGGGAATGTTCTCCCTTTTTTGATTAGGCTAGCAAGCTCTCAGAACCTGCCTGTCTCTGGCTCCCAACGCTGGGATTATAGGCACATGCTGACATGCCTGGGGTTTTGTGTTGAGAGCTCGGGTCTTCATGCTTGCAGAGACCTGCTGTGTCATCTCCTGAGGCAAGAAATGTATTTTTAAAGTGGGTTCCTAGGACAAGACATTTCTGGGGAGTCCTTTCTGAGCATAAGTTCTTCATTTTGAAAACTTCTATTTCCAACGTCTTGTTCTGTCTACTTTGTGTTTGTTTGAAAACATTTTCTTTGTGTATCCTCCACGGCTGCTGACTTCTGAAGGCTGCTGACAAACCTCAGCTACCCTGCTGGCCTCTGTTTTGTCTCTTCTGAAGAAAATAGCCTGCAGAATGGAGAAACACATCAACCTTGACTGTGGTCCAAGTTATTAGAACAAGGAGGAAGTTACTCTCTGGGGACTGGGTAGGGGGAATGGGAAATCCAACACAATAGAAACTCCAGAGGAGTGCTGAGCAGAATCAATGTCCCTTTGCCAGTCCAAGAAGTTCACAGACTGTTGGGAACAAGCAGTATTTGACCTGCGGATGCTGGAAAGGAAAAACCCAGAAGACTCCCAAGCAGTGATGTATGGGGAAACAAAGTTGTGTGTTTTGGTGGGGCCAAGGCTGTCAGAGCTGGAGAAAATCCCCATTAGACATGGCCTCATCCCTGAGCACCTCTGCCAAAAGAGATAGCGGAGGCTCTGGCTGGGAGCTCCAGCACAGCTCTGCACCTTCCCTCGGCGCCTGCGTGTGTAATACCTGTCCGGGAGATTTACTTCTTGGAAGCAGATAACCTGCTCTTAAGTAGCTCCTGGTGCTTCAGATGCCAAAACAAAGGTGGGGAGCCGCGATTCCAGGAACACGAGCAGCTCTGTGAACAGAACATTCTGGAGCTTGCTCTTCCACCCCCTGCACCCAAGCTGTTCGCCCCCCACCCCTACTTACAAATAGCTCTATTTATGCTGCAGTAGCAGTACCCCCCATCACTTCTGCGTTTCTGGGATGGAACTCCGTTCTCACACATGCTGAGAAAGTTCTCTGCCACTGAGTCGGCAGCTCAAATCCCGGTCTTTGCTTTTGCCTTGCTTTGGACCTGGCTGAGGTCTGTTAGATCCACTCTCTGAGGAATGGACTTCTGGAGTCCGAGACTGGAGACAGAGATACAAAATTTAGTGCAGTGTCTTTGTCCCTCTGGCTACAAGAGGACAGGAAGACTTGTTCTGCTTTCTTGTTCTTACCTCCCCTTTTCTCTTTGAGCATTACCTGTGAGTGCATTTAATTTTTAAGTTCTTTAAGTAGTTGTGGAAACCAGAGCATTCAGGAAATGCAGTAATATGGGATGGCAACTCCCCCAATCCAGTAACCCAGAGGCTATTAATATTGTGTTGAACATGTTATCCTTTCTATGTGTACATTTACCCCTGTGCCATTATCCTTCTTAAAGAAATGGTGATTCCAGCTATTAAGTCCAGTAAATGCATATTGACAAGCCATCTCAAAACTGGAGTTTTAAACCTCATGGGGAGTTAATTATTGGGAAACATTCCCTCCAAATTCTTTCTAATTTAAAAATATTTTGGGGGGCACTGCAGGCTGTTTGCCTACAGTGTTTATAACTGTTCAGTTTTAAGGTGAGAATTATGGTCATCTCATAAAATGAGGGGGATATAACAGGATTGTTTAGATCAAGGTAAGCAAGGAAAGATGGGAAAAGGGAAGTGGTACCAAGGGGCCAAGCTGGAAATGAGGATCATGGCAGTTTCCACACCATGAAGTGAGGTTAATGAGAACTCCGATAGGTGGGGCAGGGAGGATGAACTATGTATTACAGGGAGAGGGTTCACCAGGCGAGGGAAGGATATGTATGTCATGACCCAAGGCATATTTCAGATCCAGTTCCTCCTGGCCTGAGAGCCCCTACCCACCATTTATCCTTCTCATTGTCATCTGCCCAAGACAAGATAATAATCTCCAGCTAGGAAAGTAAAATACTGATTTAGACTGTGCACTATTAAAAAGCTGTCCAAACGGTTCGCAGAAACGAGGAGCCACTGCATATTTTACAGTAGGTGTTTTTCTACGGAAAATAAACATGTCTATTTGCCTTAGCTTTCTTTCCAACTCCTCAGTTTTGAAAAAAGGCCACAGATGCAGTTCTCTGGTGGTGAGATTTTGTTTGTGCTGTGACAAACAAAGCTTGCCTGATAATCAGAGTGTGGAGCTAGCCACACTAGTTAGCCACAGAGGCCAGGCAGTGGTGGCACACACCTTTAATCCCAGCATTTGAGAGACAGAGGCGGAAGGATCTCTGTGAGTTCGAGACCACCCTGGACTACACAAAATTGATCCAGTCCAAAAAAGAAACAGAGCCAAGCAGTGGTGACTCACACCTTTAATCCCAGCATTTAGGAGTCACACACTTTTAATCCCAGTGCTAGGGAGGTGGAGACAGGAAGGGCTATGGCAGGGCGGAGAGAGGAATATAAGGCAGGAGGAGATAGGAACTCAGGGCATTCAGTCTGAAGACTTGTAGAGACATGATATCTTTTTTGGTCAGAGGATTTCATAGAGGTAAGAACTTTAGTGGCTGGTTGCTTTACTTCTCTGATAGTTCACTGTTCACCTCCTAATATCTGACTCTGGAGTTTTATTGTTAAGATTAAAATCAGCCTCATGCTACAGTGCTGCATGAAGCAAGAATACTTTCTTTATCTAAAATGAAATCAATTTCCTCCCCTTGATTAGGAAATAACACATTTCTCATTAAAATAATTCATATGGTGCTAAAACATTATAAAGAAATCACCTGTAATCTCACCACCTTGATAATTTTTAAAAAGCAATTATTTATTGGGTGTGTATCTACAGAAAGAAAATGCTGGAATCCTTTCTGTATTAGCAGTACTTATCCCTAGATGGATTGGAGCGAGCTGGGGAAAGTGGTGTAGTTCATGGGTAGTGTGCTTGCCTAGATGACCAAGAGCTAAGGGGAGGAGATAATACACTCACAGGAGTCAGCCCATAAAGACAACTTCTTCAGGCAGGTCTACACAAAGGGAGCAAAGACACAAAGACAAGGGTTCTTGTAGATCGGGGAAGCAGGTCAGGAGAGGGTGGTTTTCTTTCTTAAAAAACAAACAAACAAACAAACAAACTTGTTTTGGTGGGCGGCGGTGGCACACACTTTTAATGCCAGCACTTGGGAGGCAGAGGTAGGAGAATCTCTATGAGTTCGAGGCCAGTCTGATCTACAAGAGCTAGTTTCAGGACAGCTAGAGCTGTTACGCGGAGAAACCCTGTCTTGAAAAACAAGTCAAAACAAAAACAACAATGACAACAAACTTGTTTTTATTGATAGGTAAAAGCAAGCATAACATTTGTTTGCTGATGGGAATGATCAAAAAGATCAGATAGTGTAAGGTGGAATCTCAGAGTTGTTGTGATTTGCATTTCTCTGATGGCTAAGGATTTTGAACATTTCCTTAAGTGTCTTTCAGACATTTTAGATTCCTCTGTTGAGAGTTCTCTGTTTAGGTCTGTACTCCATTTTTTTTTTTTTAGTTAGATTATTTGTTCTTTTGATGGCCAATTTCTTGAGTTCTTTGTATAGTTTTGAGATCAGTCCTCTGTCTGATGTGGGATTAATGAAAATCTTTTCCCATTCTGTAGGCTGTCATTTTGTCTTGTTGACTGTGACCTTTGCTTTACAGAAGCTTTTCAGTTTCAGGAGGTCCCATTTATTAACCATTTCTCTCAGTGTCTGTACTACTGGGGTTATATTTAGGAAGTGGCCAAGATCAAAAACAATGATGACAACTTATGCTGGAGAGGTTGTGGGGTAAAGGGAA
>LOEQ01002865.1:340925-356993 GCA_001685075.1 Bramus lutescens | reverse complement strand
CTTCCTAACCTCCCTCCCTCCCCCCTTCTGTGTATGTGTAAATTCAGTTGGACTAGCTTGGTTGTTTTACTTTAGGTTTTTATGTTCTGTGTTGTCTAGTAAAAGAAGGCCCATCTCTCTAGCCTTCCCTTTATATGCACAGCACAGAACAACTCTTTTTTAAAAATAATTTTTTACATGTGTGCTGTATTTACATGCTTCCCCCGCCCTTTCCTCCACCCAAGTCCACCCATGCCCTCCCATGCACTTTCTCAAATTCATGCCCTCTTATTCTTTAATTTTTTTCTTATACACACATCTATACATGCAAACTGCTGAGTTCACTTAACGTTGCTCATATGTTCATCTGTATATTGTTTGGGACTGAGTCATCTATCAGGGGCTTGTTCCTGGAAAAGACTGATTCTCCCTCTCTCAACAGTCATTAATAACCTGTAGCTTTGCATCTCAGGGTGAGGCCTTGTGAGATTCCCCCCACCCATATTGGAGTCAATTGATGTCATGTTAGTATTCTCACCTGTGAGATCTTATCACTGAGAGTTCATGTTTGCAGTTTCCCTATCATAATAAAAGACACTGCTTCGCAGCAGATATTTGGTCTTCTGGCTCTTATGATCCTTCCGCTCTTCTTCTGAGCTGTTCCTTGAGCTTTTGGCATAGGGGTTGTGTTATAGATGTATCAATCGGGCTTGGGGGTTCTCTGCATTCTAACCAGTGTGTCCAGCATATTAACCAATGTATTATAGTCACTAGAAAAACTGAATTGAATCTCATAAAGAGAAGAGTGTGATTAGATGCCTTTGCTCCTAACACCCGTGTAGAACTGTGGAGTCTACTTACCTTGCTTTCAGTGACCACAGTCAGACAGAATAAAGTAGTACTCACAGTGATCTAGAAGCTTCTATGCCAGGTTGTCACTACTTCTAATTGTGGATAATCAGGTATCTCCTCATTTTTCCAGTAAGATCTTGTCTGCATTCATGAAAGTGGCTTTTGAGATTCTTCTGACTACAAGGAAGCTGGCTTTTCACTTGGTGTTGCTCAATCCTTAAACATTCAGTGGTAACTGCCAGGGTTGGTGCCCGGGTCCTTTGTCCTGACATGTTCTTAGGACTGATCAGTTTGAGATGGCCGTGGTTCATCATGCTCTGTGGTGAGCATTCCTTGGGAAGCTTGTGCTGGTTTATTTTGACTGTCTTCTCTTGAAGCCTTTGGCCCTGCTGATGTGGGAGATAGCCAGCCAGGTGCTTGGTGGTGGTTCTGCTGGCTTCTGCCTTCCTCAGACTTGTAGCTACAGACCTTGAACTCCTGTATCTCTGTAATCAGATAAGGAGCTCTAGAGGCTTGACTCTTTGTGGGTCCCTTTGTAATTTGGTAAGTGATGCAGAACACAGGCTTTGTGCTTAACCTTCAAGGAAGTCCAGTTTCTTAATGGGGCTCCTTTACTTTTTTGTTATCTGAGAAATTGCACCCTAAAGGCAGGGGTGATAGGCCCCAGGGCTTGTAGCCAAGCTTATTGTCAACGCCAAAAGGAGACAAGCGCTCATTTGTACGTCTCATAGTTATGCACTGGGTGTTGAGGAAGGAGGGTGCAGAGAGCCTTCTGAGGAAATTCCATATTCTGATACACAAGAGCTCCAGGTTGTCTGCGCGCTTCCCTCATGAGCTCTGTAGAGGTGAGAAGACAAAGGTGATGATGGCATGTAAGTGAAGGGTCTTGCATACCTGGCCAATAACTAGAGGTGGGGGAGAAAAACCACAGGCCAAAACGCTTTCTTGCTGAATATTCATATTAAATGCTAATTGCCTTCAAAACGCTCTTTTTTTTTTTTAAACTTCTGTTGATAAGGGATTTCAGGGAAGCTCTGGTTTTCTTCGTCTGTAAAAGCTCAGTTTCTTTTTATTAATCTTCCTGTGCCTGTAGAATATCAGAATTAATCATTTCTAAAGAGGCTTCTCTTCAAATGTTCTGTCTCTTTCCTCAGCCAGACCCCAGTGCAGACAGTTTTAGAAAGAAGAGGGTTTATAATTTGTGTTCTGTGAAGGACATTTTCCTCTTTCTGCAGCTTTCTGAGGAAACGAGTTGATGCTTTCTAAAGCTGTGTAGGAAAGCAGATGGTCTCGGTGCACACTTTATGCCTGTGAAAGCTGCTGCGGGGTGAAGGCACGAGGCACATGCTCTGCTGGTAACTGCTTCTGTGTGGGTAGAAGGAAAGAAAAAGGATTGTTTTTGTAAGACTTGTGCAGTTTGGACTGTTCATCCCCTGTAAGTAGGACACTTGCAGCAATTAGCATTGCAATTCTCTCTCTCTAGGCCCTTCCCCCCACCCCATGTGTGTTTGTAGGTCAGAATCCAACACCATGCATCTTCCTCAATCATTACCCACTTACCTTTTAAGACGGGCTTTCTACTGAACCCGGAGCTCTCTGATTCAGCTAGGCTGGCTGTCAGCGAGTCCCAGGGATCCTCCTGTCTCTGCCTCCCTAAGGGCTGGGATTGCAGGTACACGTTGGCATGCTGGCTTTACGTATTTATTTATTTGTGCATCACTGCTGGAGATCTAAGGTCAGATCTTCATGCTTCTGCAGCAAGCATTTTCCTGACTGATCCACCTCTCTACCCCTATTGGGTATAAAAACACCCAGCTAAATATGGTCTCACAGTAGAAGCTGCAGTGTGCTCAACTCAACTTGTTGTACCCATTCCCTTTTCCTTCCCCTTTATTCTGGCTATGCTGTAGAATATCAAATGCCCTATTTTATCCAGAACATGGAGGAAAGAGCTGGAGGTCATTCAAGTGTCATGATGATACAAGATGGATTCGTACCACAAAAATTGTTCTGTTAGTTGTAAAGGGAGCAGACATGCACTGGGCTGGACTCAGACTTCAGCTCTGACATTTGCTCTTCCTCTGACTTTGGACACATAGCTGAACTTCTCCTTAAACCTCAGAATATTTTGTAATGAAATGACAATGGTAACTATGAAAGCAACAGTGAACATTTATTTAATGTTTGTCCTGTTCCAAATGTTGCACAATGCTTTCCTGATCTGATTTGGGTTTCCAGCAACCATATAGGGCTGGCATTGTTATTTCCACTTTACAAGGAACAGGGGCCATAGAGACTGAGTCGTTGGAGTAAGGTGATGGGTTTAAAACCCTTAAAGGCATCTTTAATGGTTTCCAGGGTTGTACTAAAGATCAAAAATACAAATTTTTATCAATCTCCATCACCAGACGCATATGAACTGCATATGGAGTAAATATTTTTTATGAGTGTGGGTCAACTGAGTGTTGACAAACACAGAACTCCTGGATATTGCTGGGATATGGTTACTCACTGATACTTAACTTTTGCTTCCTGAATAGTTAATCTCTTTAATCTTCAAATGAAACTGAAAAATAGGTTATTAGCTTCATCCTGCAAATGCTGAATCTTGGATGCAGAAACAATGAGATGACTCACTAGCCACGGGGGCAGAGAATGTTATAAGTGGGTTTGGGACTTAGACTTTCAGATTCAAGAACAGTGTGTTCTCAGAGGAATCTGGAGATATATAATCCAGATCAATTTAACTTTTTAACTGTATCTGTAAGAACTGGAACACACTAGTTCCCTTGGTGTGATAGGCTAAATACCTAGAGATACCCAGATTCTAATTTCTGAAGCTGTGCATGTCACCTTATGTGGCCACAGGTGTAGTGATCCTGCTAAGGTACTGAGCTGGCAATGGTACGTTGGTCCTGGACTGTCTGGGCAGATTCGGCTGACTACATGCAAGCACCAATGTTGCTATGAGAGGGCAGCAGTGGGAAACTTAACTACAGAAGAATAGTAGGAAGCAGAGAGAGAGGGTAAAGTGTGCAAAAAAGGGACCAAGACACATGCTCAGGCACCAGAAACAGAAAAAGACAAGGGAGGAAGCTCCCCTCTCAGAGGCACTGAAAGAGAGGAGCCCACACATTCTTTCAAGTTTTCAGGGATTGAAAGAGCCTGGTGCCTAGTTTTCAAAGCATCAGGCACATCTCCACTTTTATTTAATTGACATGCAGGAGAAAACAGAATCAAGATGGGAAATTTTTGGTTGATAATTTATGCCTCACTGCTCAGCCTTGGAAAGTAGAGGATGCAGTTTGTTAGCTCTTAGGTCAGACATAGGTTTTAAAAGTGAATTTATTTGTAAGAATGCAAAATTTATAAAATCATGGAAAAGTCTCAAGAATGGGGAGAGATGCCAGCATGGGGTTCATGTGGCCAGTGGTGGGCCAGCAGAGATGTGACAAAGGCTATGTGGCTGAGGTCCCTCTCTGCTGGGGTGCCATTGGTTCCTCAGGGTCTTCATTGTTTACTTCTACCAATTTACTTGGACCCTTTATGAATATCTGAGTTTGTGTCTCTGCTTTAAGCAAAATAGAACCAAGCCCACATTTTGTCATCTAACAATTGCCCTCTTGTCCAATACTGTCTGCAAACTCAGAGCCTAAGAGAGGCCATGGAAGAGCTGAGATAGGTGAGCACCTTGAATATCCATTGTGTTCTGGAAACCTGGAGCAGTAAGGGAGATTACCAACCTGGATCTTCCAGAGAATTCGAGGAAGATAAACAGACCAATAAGAACCAAAGTTCCTCAGTCATATACAAGACCCAAAGCCAAGTCTGCTCCTTTTTTTTGTGTGTGATAGAATTTTCATTCTGAGAGTTAAAGGTAATTGATATGGTGAATCTGTATTACAAAGAGATATTTTGATAGTTCTTTTAGAACTTCTGTGGGCATGATAGAGAGGGGGTAAATGCCTTTTAGATAATGGTTTATTGTTGGTTGGACAATAATGCCAAAGATGATTTAAAATGTCCTTGCCAACCTAGTGAGTGACTTCTAGAGCAGAGTGCACTCTTTCAGGCTCGGAAAAGTAACATTACCCAAGTTTCCTCTTTCCCACCTTCACCTGCCTCTACTAAAACCACCAGCTTCTTCCCACCAGACCCAGAGATGCCTATCCCACCTTACTGCAAATCCCTGTGGCCTCCCTGGTGATATGAGTCACTGTCATTCAGTTGAGTCAAATATCTTATTTTTAACAGGCAGATTAAGAGGTGGCAAAAAATAGGAACAGTGTTTTATAAAGCAACAATTTCTTAGCCTAAGGAAGGCCAGGTTTGCTCATGCTTGGCTCATGCTTGGCTCATGTACTGTGCCATGTATACATCTCCCTTTCCTTTCCTTTGTTATCTGGGTTAGGCGGTAGGGAAGCTTTGAGTTCTTTTCCACCCTGAAGAAGGAGCCCCTTGGTTAATTGCCATGCTGGGGCCCATACTCTGTGATAGAACCCGCTCCCTCGTCTCAGCTCCGTAATAACACCTTCTGCCTCTGTGTTGCTTGGGATTCTTTCTGGAATGTGCATCCTTCCTCTAGGAAATCTTCACCGCGACTCTTACACTTCTTGCCA
Organism: Bramus lutescens; assembly: GCA_001685075.1. NCBI lineage: Eukaryota > Metazoa > Chordata > Mammalia > Rodentia > Cricetidae > Bramus > Bramus lutescens. The sequence continues at coordinate 351,543 of LOEQ01002865.1, read as the reverse complement.
TTCTTGGCAGGCTTTGTTGCTCCGGGCCTTTGTGAGGTCTACCATCACTCTGATTTGGTTTGCTTTACCCACAGCAGAGTCATGGGCTGAGGTAAGGAGAGTTATCCTGGTATAAAACTTGGCTTCATCTAAGCCAGCAGGTGGGTTTCACAATCTGTGGTTGCATTGACCCCCATGATCTTCATGAGCCTTTCTGTCTCAGGGTAACTTCTGCTCTGACAGACTGTACCCTATCCACATGTGTGATATTTTTCTATAATAGCTTCCTTCAAATTGTACCACAGAGATATCTTCTGGAATCCCATCACCTCAATATCCCTGAGAAATATTTGACATGTATTATATAACATATACCATGCATCAACAGCTGGTGAGGGCACCTCTTGTGTGCATACTTGTCTATGAATATGCATTTGGGGTGCATGTGTATGCTCACAGAGACCAGAGGACATCAGAGTGGTTCCTCGAGAATCATTTATGCTGTTTTTTTTGGGTCTCTTCATCAGTTTGGAGATTGCTGATTAGTGCAGACAGGCTGGTCAGTGAGCTCCAGAGTTCAAGCTGTCTCTACCTCCCCAGGCTTGTCTTCCAAGCACATATCACCATGCTAGATTTTTACATGGCTTCTGGGGATTGAACTCAGTTCCTCCTGCTTACATGGCATATGCTTTGCTGACTGAGCTCTTACCTCAGCCCTGGAGAGATGCTTTTCAGATGTAGAGATGATATGAGATTAAGGATGGAAATAAAATAAAATAAAATAAAGGATGGAAAACAAATCCAGAGTCTGAAAGATTTCAGCATCTGGGCATGACTCACTGGGATGAGTTGGATAGAATTTAAAATACGATTCCTACCTAAAACAAAGATATCTTTAAGCTCAGGCCATGGATCCCTTCCTTAAGTCATAGTAGTTAGGGATGGAATTTGAGAGTTGGAGATTTTATTAGACCAGTAAGAGCACTGTGCCTGGAGTGAAATGGAGCTATTCATTCTTAGTCATGCTAGAAGCAGTTACATCCACACTAAACCGAGCAACCCAAGCCCGAGGCATGAGCCCTGCTGGGCTGTGGCCCACAGCACAGTGATATATGCTTGACTAAAGTATTGAGTTTGAATGATTTGGATGGAATCCCTTCAGATGTGGCCCGCTTCTCTAGCCTCTTGCATTCATGCTCTAGTCCTAATTCTAAACTCTTTAGACTTCGTTTTACCCTGTTATGGCTGACACCGCCCTGTAGCGGGGAAGACTATCCTTTTAAGAACTGAAAGATTAGCATATGGAAGAGGGTTTAGACTTAGACCATCCTGGGGATGTTTATGGGCTCCATGCTTACTCTAATTACTAAGGATACAACATGCAGAAAGGTGAGCAGACTCTGTACTCAAGGGTCCAGTTTAGTGTTGAGCGGAGGAGACACACAGAAATGGCTGTGATGTAATAACACGCCCTCTATGGCTTACCAGAAGGCAGCAGTAAGGGGGAAGGAATTTCAGCCAACTGACACCAAATGAAATGGTCATCATGAGATATACAGACACGGTGTAGTAGGCTAGGGGAACAGAACAGTCACCTCCCTCTCCAAACTGTCCAAAGAAGACAGACCCTTCTTTCTAAAATGTGTGAGCCAGAACTTAATGTGAAACCCTACAGCTGCCATGGACCTGGACTGTGTGGATGCTACAGCCTTACTGGCAAACACTTTTCTCTTCCAGGAATTCTTTCCCCTGGGGAATTAGGGATGAGTCAGCCAGGCCTTCCCTAAGTCCATCAGAAAGAGTGGGCTAATGGACTAGGTCACCCGTCTATACCCTGGTATCCATGATGCTGGAGTAGGGGAGGTAGAGGGACAGGGTCTCATCACCTGTCTACATCCTGGTATCCGTGATGCCAGAGTAGCGGAGGCAGAGGGTCTCAGCCTGACAGCCAGTTAATTTTACTTGGAGGCCTTTAACGATGCTACTACAGAGTTTATTGTGGTTATTACTTTGTGTGTTTGTTTGTTTGAGAAAAGGTCTCACGTTGTCTCAGCTAATCTCAAACTGCTGACCCTCTGCCTCCGTCTCCCAGGTGCTAGGATTATAGGTGTGCACTGCTATGCTCAGCTTGCTATAAAACATTTCAAAAGAGTTTTGTTGATTTTGCACGCCATATAGCTCCCCTACTTAGAGCATATAGTACAATGGTTTCTAATAAAGTTACAGACTTGTGTGGCCATTCCTAGCTAGTTAGGACATTTTCAGTAATCATTCCCAATACACAAATTGAGTTTTCCCCAACTCAGTTTGTTCCAGGCAACCAATCACTAAATTACTTTCTGTCAATTGACTTAATCTGAGCATTTTGTGTAAATCTAATTCTTCAGCACATGATCTTTAGCTTTTGTTCTTAAACTCACAGTAGCATATGAATACTTCATGCCTATTTTGCCAAATAGCATTCCGCTGTGTGAATATACTTCTTTATTTATTCTGTAAGTTGATTGGCAAGTTGATTCTAATTACTGACTTTTGAGAATAAACAATTAGAGGACAGTATACACAATTTTTTAAAAAAATATCTGCTTTTACTTATTTTAGGAATACACCTAGGGTTTCTGAGTAATATGACAACTTTTTACTAATGTTTTTGTGGGGCTTCTAGGTATTTTTGAAGTAGCTGCTTCCTTTCACAGAGATGAAAGCATGGAAGCTGATTCATCCCCCAGCCCATAGGGACTTTCAATATAATTCTGATATATTGTCAGTGTGGGTGAGAGTTTCTGTGCTGGCTGGATTGGAAAGAAAATCTCTGTAGAAACGATTCCAGGACTGTACCTGAAGGAGACAGTCTTTTCAGAGCAGAACATTCTGGCTTTTCTGGTTGTTCCTTTTGAGGCTCCACATTCCCCAGGCCTTACTTGTGGTCCCGAGTTACACGAAGCAATGCCTTTCCTAGGAGGTGGGTCAGCCTGGAATGAAGAACAATTGTCCAGCACTCATCGATGGCCACAGAGTTAAGTTGGGAGTGGGGAGATGTGACTCAGTCAGTGAAGTACTTGTCATGCAAACATGAGGACCTCAGGTCAACCCCCCAGAACCCATGTAAAAAAAAATCCAGGTGTGCTTGCAGTCAGGGTGATCCCTGGGGATCGCTGTGCAGTCAAGCCTAGCTGAACTGGGGGACTCTTGGATCAGTAAGAGACCCTGTCTCAAAAAATAAGTTGAAGAGAGACCAAGGAAGACACAGGGTGTCTATTCAGGTTCTCTCAATGCACATTCACACACTATGCACATGCAACTGCGCACACAGGAACACCGCCCCCACACACACACACGCAGAGTTAACTTGATCTGAAAAACTGATCAGTGGACTGAGTGGAGCCACAGACGTGCATGCCCCACCCCCTTCTGAGGACGTGACATCTCTTCTTGTAAATGTCGTCACTTTTCTTGGTGCTATCTGGTAAGAACTGAGTCATGAGGTGCTGACAAAGCCCCAGTGTGTTTCATATGAAGTCCCAAGGCATTCTGCTCATTCCTGAGATACTGCACTGCCGGCCTGCTGGTAAACAACTTGCTGGCGATGAGCTGCTGCCACTGTGACTTTTCTTGGTTTGTCTGAATGAAGCACAGACTCAGACAGTTCTGGGGGTGAATTTGGGGGTGGCAGTGGCTGCAAGGTGGTGACACTTTGATGGAATGGCCTCTGCTTTCACAGAGCTCTGTTCCAGAGTGACCTCATAGAAGAAGGTAAGACGCAGCATTTCCAAAAGGTGGCCCTGAACCAACTTCAATCTTTTTGTTTGCAGCCACAGCACAGGGTATGAGAGTGAGAACCACACAACCCCCATCCTCTGTGGTGCCCAGTATAGAATACACACCCATGGAGTCTTCCGAGGCATTCAGGTAGGATGCCCAACCAAAGGCCACCTTCCCTGCCTCTTCTTCTGCTCACCTGCCCTGCAGCCTCGGCTGATGGACCACCTGGCCCTGGCAAGTGTTTGCCATCAGAGATGCTCCTCTTCCACTGTGCTACCAAGGAACTCTCTCCCTCTGCCCTTGCAGAGGTGTTGCTTTGCATGACTGCCACCAAGATACTTCCTGCAGACTTCCATCCTTTCCTCCTTTATTATTTGTTCTGCTTCTCCACAGTGGGCCATCCATTTCTTGCATGTGGATCATTTGCATTTTATTAGTGACCAGGACCCTTGACTTTTAAGATTTGGTCTGTATTGTAAGGTACTCAAAGATAGACTGCCTTCCAAGTGTTGATAATAGCATTAACAACAGTGCTTATGGCTGGCCATGTTCTATGAAGTGAGATTTAGACACAGACTTTAAAACATTGACTTTATATAGCTTCTAGGTTTGTACAAAATATGCACAGAAATTATAGTGCTCCAATGTCCTCCTGCTATGACCTTCACAGAGGGTATACTTGTTACAGTGGATGTAGGTGTATTATTGGTAACTGAATTGTTTTGTTGTATAGTCCTATGGGTTTTGATATGCACATAATGCCACTTATTATATTATTGTTATTATTATTATATGGAACAGTTTACTGTCTCAAAAATGCTCGTATTCCACCACCTGTGTGCATCATGCCCCTTTCCAGTCCCTCTCTCTCCCCAACTATCACCGCCCCTTTCTCAGAATGTTGGATACTCCGTTGCATTTTCAGGCTATCTTCTTTGACTTAGGAAGGTGACTTCAGATTATCTTGCATGGCCTTTGTTCTCTGATGTGGCCCCTGCTGCACTCCTGAGAGGCAGACACTTTATAGATGGGGAAACTGAAGAGGAAGACAAGGGGCTTGTCTAAAACCACATAGCTAGTAAGTGGGTGCTGAGATGTGTAATATACATTTTATTGGACTCCACAATATTTATTTTGCTTATTAATATTGTTTATTAGTGGAAATTAAATAGTATTGTTTATTAGAAGAAACAGGAGGGAAAGGACTCGGGGTGAGTGAAGAATCTCAGAGGATGTAGGTTATTCAGGGGAGATCCCACCCCCATCCCAAGCCTCTTTTGGGTAGTTAGAGCCCAATTATCAAGGACTCACATCTGTGATCTACAAACCTGACTAGGGACTGCCACAAGAGAAATAGCTAGTGTATCCTTTCAAGGGATGTTAAAACCTTGAAAATAAGCTGCATGAGGGTCAGGCCCTGTGTGATATGGGCAAGGAGCTCCACTTCATCGAAGCCAGTGTGCTCTGTCATCCCAAGCCTTTCCATGGTGAGAAATGAAGACGCAGAAAGGTGGGGATGTCACAGAGTTTCACCTGAGTGTCTCGCAGTAGACATGATCGGTGTCCTTTGCCAGACGGCAGCCTGACAACACCAGCTGCTTTTCAGTCTAAGTCCTAATCGTCTTCATCTAGGATGAGAAGAGGTGGAAGAGTCTCAATGTGCCTTCCTTCCCACCAGGTTCAGTTATCAGAGCCACTGTCAGGGCCTTTAGTGGACTCCACTCCCTATAGATGTTTCTTCCCTATTTACTCTCTTTCTTCTAGACTATGCCAAACAAACCACTCCTTGCCATTTCCTTGTATACCACCATTTACTTGCATACCCTGGGAGAATGGAAAATGGTTGGCATACTGTGACATTCCAATACCCGTTTATAGTACGATGCTACAGAACTTTTTCTCAGGGCAAGGAGAGTAAATTAGGAACAAGAATATGAGTGTGTGTAGATTAGAAAACACATAGGATAGGAAGTTGTTGAACTCAGAGTAGTGGTTCTTAATCAGTGGGGCGCGATTCCTTGAGTTAACCTAACAGGTATTTACAATATGAATCATAACAGCAGCAAAATTATACTTATGAAGTAGCAATGAAATAATTTTATAGTTGAGGGTAACCACAGCATGAGGAACTGTGTTAAAGGGTTGTAGCATTAGAAAGGCTGAGAACCACTGGCTTAGTGGTTGTTGCAGGTCTTTCTACCGTCACAGGGGTGCTCCTGTGCCAGCAATCCATCTCTTTGGTCCTGATGGCACAGCTGTAATTGAACAAGGAAGACTCATCCCTGCTATCCAGGAATCACTGAGCTTGAGGGCAAGAAAGGATATTTGCCTCCCCTGCTAGAAGGCAGGGACCAGTTGGTGTTGTGGGAAGGACATACAAAGGGCACAGAAGGCAGATGGCTTCCGGTGCTTGCCTGTGTCACTGCTAAAGAACACTGATTATACTACTGCATTCTGGTGGTAGAAGCCCCCAATCCAGAGATTGATGTACCATCTATTTACTTGTAAAGCTCCGGTCAGGTTGGGCCTCACTCAGTGTCTCATGTCTTTCACTACTAAGAACTTTCTCATCCATTTTCATATTGAGTCCATAATCACATGGCCGAGCCTGCAGTTGGGAGGGCATACATGCAGTCTGGGACTCTGGGATTCTAGACCTCACTGTCCCAAGTGAGAGATAGATTGGGAGCTTTTCCAGACACTAATGTTTCTTCTCTAGAGGTCTGTATCAGGGACCCCAAAGAGACTTCATTTCAAATCCAAGTTCTGGTGCTCAGCAGCAATAACATCAGAACACTGCATCGTAGAATTTCCTAATCTATCATCCACTAGTGATGCCTGCCACAGGCGTCTAGGGGATGGAGGCAAACAGTTTTTGGTCTCATTTCATACCCACCTTCTCTTCCTTTGGTATATTTCAGTGCTCATTTTCCTATGGGACTGACAGGAATGCTCACATATGGCACACAAGGCCTCCACGTCTCTTATATTTTGACTGCAGGATGTGCGACGTGTGTCTGGAGTGGCCCCAACTCTCGTCCGGTCAGCCTCTGAGACCAATGAGAAACGTCCTTTCATGTGTGCTTACCCAGGCTGTAATAAGAGATATTTTAAGCTGTCCCACTTACAGATGCACAGCCGGAAGCACACTGGTAAGTGTGTCCACTGCCCAGACTCAAGCAGTGGTGGTGCACGAGCTCCCATCCTGGACTCTCACACTGCTAAGGACACAGGTGACTTGTGGGATGGAAGGCTGGTGAGACCTTGGGCTCAACATCCTTTTACTCCACACACCTTGTACGGACAATGAAGCTGGTAATGCCTACACTGTACAGTTCTTAGGCCTAGAGGAAATGGGATCAAATTGTACTACAGGAGTTGTAGCATAGGCCTCTGTGTTTCTAAGCCTAAATAAAAAAAAAAAGGTAGTGTTCTTTCTTTAGTAGGGAAGACAAGCCTGGGATAGTACAATCAGATGGTCCAGAGATTGATAGACAAAGTTACTATAGACTCTGAAGGGTAGGTCCAAATACACATTTAGAGGTTCTAGAATTAATTCTGCGATATGAAGAAGGCCATTGAATCTCCAAGCAGGCTGTCCCACTGTCACTGTCACCTGACAAACGAATTCATTTGGCTCCCTGTTTGAGGACACAGTTTATTACTGCAGGGACCGTATAGCGGTGGGAACATCTTTGGCTTTCACGATAGAAGAATGAGGCAGCTTGTTCACATCTCTGGACCAAGAAACAGAGGGAGACAGGACAGAGGAGCCAAAGTGTACCAGGCTCTGGGGCCACACCCACTTTTTCCTGTAAGGCTTCTTTCTAAAGGTCCCACCACCTCTCAAAATGGCACTGTGAGCTTCCGGAAAAAGGGGCGAGATGCATGAGCTTGTGGGGGTATTTCATATTCAAAACATAAGAGAGCATTGCCGAACAAGTGGCATTTGTGAGGGCTAATGCTGTGATGGGTAGGGATGGAGACATTGAGGTTAAGGGTGTTGAGTTAGGAGGGCTCAGGAGTGGTGAGGTCAGTTACAGGAGACACACAGAAAGGCCAGGGGAAGCATCAGTGGTCCTGAGAAGGAAAGGCAGCTTGAAGCTGTCCACCAAAGACAGACTTTACTGACCTCTAAGTAGCTTGCTCTCTATCCCAGCATTCAGTGACTCAGAATTCCAGGAGGTGGGGACCCTTGCAGAAGCTCAATGCACTCCAGGGGGGCTCTTCTCTCAGCATTTGGCTGAATTTTTTCTTTGGCTGTAGGAGTGTGGCCCTTCTTTCTGAGTCCAGGATTGCACAATCCTACTGCTGACTCCTTTCAGATGAAAGAAGAACAATCTTGCTAAATGCTTCGTTCGGCTCCTGGCTTAATTGAGTTGTCTCACCACCATGGAGTCATCTATGTTGGACCCAAGAACAAGAAGTCAGAAGCAGAGAACAGCAAATATTCAGGCTGTAAAACATGGAACACTTAATTCATGGGGCCAGCTTCAAGGCTCATCTACCCCAAATTCTATCTCAGATTCAACCAAGGAGTCATAACTTCTTTTCTTCCTTTCTTTTTCTTTTTTTTTTTCTCCTTTAAATAGTCGCTGCTAATATATGTATTTTTTGAGCATTGCCTCTGTGCTAGGCACCAGTCTTTCCTCTCTGTATGGTCTGGTCTAATCTGTCCATGAACACTTTGCAGTTGTCAGATTACTGGCTCCATTTCACAGCGAGGAGACTTTGCCACACCCAACACCCTAAGTCCCGGAGCTTCCTTATTCTCTCCTCCCGGTGTCTATGGTGTGTGTGTAGCTGGGATTTTTACCTTCCTGGAAGTCTACAGCACTACGCTAACAAGCTCGCCGGAAGTGCTTTGGGCATCTGGGGATCCCTTCATTTGCATTTAGGAGGGTTTGCCTGTGTTGGGGTCAGATTTCCAGCATTGTACTCAGAAACATGTGTCTTCCCTAAGGTGAGAAACCATACCAGTGTGACTTCAAGGATTGTGAGAGAAGGTTTTCTCGCTCTGACCAGCTCAAAAGACACCAAAGGAGACACACAGGTTTGTGGGTTAACTTCTCATTGCCAGCAGCCACAGGCCCTTGGGTTAGAGATGACTGTGGCCGTCTTCTCTTGAACACGGATGAGAGAGTGATCTATCTATCAATTTAATTTTTCCAACTTTCTTCCCCTCATCTGGAGATTTGTCTTTTAGAAAAGAGAGGGGCTGTGGAGATGGTGGCTTGGCAGTTAAGAACACTTATTGAAGAGGACTTGGGTTCAGTCCCCAGCATCCATATCAGGCAGTGTCTGTAACCACAGCTCCAGGGAATCTGATACTCTCTTCTGGCCTCCAAGGGCACTACGACACATGACATACACTCACACAGACGCACACATCACATGAATAATAAAAAAATATGTCTTTCTTTACAAAGGAGAAAGAGAAAAGAAAGGAAATGACTCACTTTTTTCGTGAGAACACAGCACAAGGGAGATCCCACAGCAGGCTGGTGACCTGCTGAGGTTCAGATAGGAGCCAGGGCGATGGAGAGAAGCCAGTTTACAGTGATCCACTTTCCTCAGTCTATGACACTTGCCTGCCTGTGAGAGCCAGATGCTTGTGGTTCCCAAGTAAGGAGCAGCACCAAGTAAGGAGGTTGCTGTACAGAACCAGGTGACTTCTGCTGGGCCTGGGACTCAAGGAAATGTGAGGTCCAGGTAGACACAGACCTGGCCAATGGGATGCATATGCCAGGCTTCTCCAGCTGCCAGAAAGCCGGCCTTATGTGTGTCACTGTGCCTCGCATTGTTAGGGCCGAGGCTAGACCTTCTCTGTCCGTTTAGGTGTGAAACCATTCCAGTGTAAAACTTGTCAGCGCAAGTTTTCGCGGTCCGACCACTTGAAGACCCACACCAGGACTCATACAGGTAAAACAAGTGCGTAAACTTTTCTTCACATTTATTCTTCATTATTTTTTTAAGCTACTGTTGAGTGAAACTGTAATGAGAGTCATGTAAAAATTCTAGAGTTGAATGGCAGTGTCTAGCTACCCTTACATGGTAAATGAAGTCTTCCAGAGAAATGGTGGAAGAGCTCTAAGTAGGAAAAGATGGCAAGAGAATGTCCAGGGGAGTCAAAGCAAAGGCGGGAAGAAACGTTGGTCCCCATCATGCCCAGTTTTCTGTATCACTGATAGAACAGTCAACCCACAGCATGATCAGAAATTCGAGATACTCCATTCTCCTGAGAGCTCACGTTCCACAGCCCTGATTAGAGCGTGTACTCTTCGCTTACGTAAAGTTCCATGAGGAGTCTAGGTTTTTGCTAGATTAACAGGAACGCATGGATGTATTTCCTTTATACTAGCACAGAAAGGAGGATGGGCCACTGATATAGCCACTGGCTGCTGAAACACTGCTTGGCTTCAGGCTGCTGAGATTCCCAATGACAACAGATAGCTCTGCCCTTGTGACTCCTGTGCTTCCTTAGGAAGCAGAGCCATCTTATAGGTTAGCGCATCATCTTTACAGCACCTTGGAAGAAGAGTAGGGTAGGCGCTTTTAATCCTCATTTAACAGCAGCTGAATCTATGATGGGTAGTGATGAAATGATTTGCCCAGAGCCACAAGCGACTGGATAGCAACGTCAATGGTGACTTGTCTGCCCCACCTCATCCCTGTTGTTCTTTCTCCTGGATAAAGAACATGTGTTCAAAGAGTCATGCTGAGAAGCCAGGGAACTGAGGAGAGAGAGCCAGAATAGCCAAGCTGGGTGTCACTGAGGGGACCAGTATGAGGAAGAGTTAAAAAGTGCCCATGAGGGGACTGGAGAGATGGCTCAGTGGTCAAGAGCATTGCCTGCTCTTCCAAAGGTCCTGAGTTC
>LOEQ01002865.1:330409-340842 GCA_001685075.1 Bramus lutescens | reverse complement strand
GGCATACACACAGACAAAATATTGTATACATAATAAATAAATAAATAAATATATATATATATTTTTTTTTAAAGTGCCCATGAGGAGGTGGGGGTGGCAGGCAGGAACCAGAGCAGGAAAAGCAGATGGACACTGAGTAGGAGGCCAGAAGGCCTTGTAAGTTTCTGGGGGAGCTTCCAGTCCCCAACACAGACAGCTTGTTCCTTAAGATACCATCAGAGCACCTGGGCCCCAGTATTGCTCTCCTTCTTTGAGTATTTTTGACAAATTGTCCTTTAGTCCCATGGTAATAGTCTGGAGATTACCCCTGCATAGCTCATTGCCTGCAAACCTGTACCACCAACAAACTACTTGATGCCATATTTGATCAGTCACCCAGTCTGGCCCCCAAACAACCACATCTCTTGGGACATTTCTCAGTGGGACTCTCAACACCCCATGAAGATCCTCCAGGTGGTATGGTACTCGGCAAGCCCTGGGGTGGACGGGGGAAGGCACAGGGATGAATGTAGGCTTCTGGATTAGATATGCCTGGGTTTGAACCCTGCCTAGATGTATCTGCAACAGTCATGCAACTTCATCGATAGAGTGAAGATAAAATTTTTTTGCAAGTTTGTTTTGAGAAACATACAAGGCAGTGAACACACATCTATAAGTGATGCTTGTACGTTAGGCATTACATATAAGCTATTTATTATCTTTAATGAGAAAGGGAGTTCCTGAAATGGAACAGTCTTCACCATTTGGCACAACCAGTGTTGCTGCTAAACTCGCCCCTCTAACACAGCTTGGTTCTGAGTCATCCTCTCTATTAAACATAATCGAATAGGATATAAATGGTATCCATGGTTTATTTTAAATCATCTACATATAGAGAGTAAAGCTTCAGTCCCAGATCTATTGCTGACCAGCTGTCAATCAATAATATGGAAGGTAGTGGTCCAGAGTAGCCATCAATCAACAGTATCCAGGGTTCAGACCCTTGCAGCTTAGGTCCCACATAGACAGCAAAAGGGGAACATTTGCACAGGTCACAGAGTATCCTAAGAGATGAGACAAAGGTTTCCTAAACCTCCTTAATGTATGAGTTGCTTTTCTCTCATTTACCAAGTTTTTCGTTTTATTATGTTTATAGTTCTTCTGGTTTTCAAGCCCTCGAAAGGTTTTGCTAACCCCAGGCTGCCAGTGAGGAACCAGTTGGTTAGCTTAGGGAATGAACGACCCAGGGGAGTCCAGGGTGGGTATCTGGTGGTGATTTAGCTCGGGCCTTTGATAGTTGAACCTGCACCCAGTCACTCTGCTACAAGCGGCTCTAACTGGCAATTGTGTCAACAGGTGAAAAGCCCTTCAGCTGTCGGTGGCACAGTTGTCAGAAAAAGTTCGCACGGTCAGACGAATTAGTCCGCCATCACAACATGCACCAGAGAAACATGACCAAACTCCAGCTGGCGCTTTGAGGGGTCCGACCAGGGGACAGACAGCTCAGCATCCCAGGCAGGACCGTGTGCAAACCGCTTCCAAACCCGATTTCGAAATCCCTCCCCACTCATCTACAGAGTGACTCGATGGTGGGTCGTCATCCAACTTCCAAGACAGCACACGTGTTTGGCTACACCCTATCAGGTCTGCTGGGAGGAGTCTGTGCTCCACCTCCTTTTGGCTAACTCACAGGCCTGAAAAGGTGGCTCGAGATGTCTTGCTGGTTGAAAGAGCATTGCCATTCCGTCCGAACTTTCCACTGTTAGAAGATACCTTGTTGCTAATGTCCCCTACCTCCCTCTTCTCATTCATGCGCGTTTTCACCAGGATGGGAGCGATTGTTCCATTTTCTATCATGGAATATTTATAGGCCAGGGCATGTGTGTGTGTCTGCTAATGTAAACTTTGTCATGGTTCCCATTTACTAACAGCCCTAGAAAGAAAGAAATCAGAGAGCAAAGCACCAAGGGCAAGTCCCACCCAGAGTTTCAGAGGTCAGGCTGCAAACCCGGAATCCTGGAATGCAGGAATTCTATCAGGCAACTTTTAAAGCTCATAGGCTTTAGGATTAGAATTAACCGGAACCTCTGTATAGAAACGTGAAGGAGCCTTCCTGTTCAGCTAGTCATTGCTAACATTAGCACCATGCTCTTGAGAAATAATGTTTAAAGAGCAGAGATTTTTAAAAATGTTTTTGATTTATTTTTTAGCTGTAATTAGGTACATTTTCAGAGATGTACTTTCCTTTTCATGCAAAGGAAATGGAAGAATTCATTTTCATCATCTGGGGTCTCTTTAGAATGTAAAGACCACACTGGCTATGTGGCTTTGAGTTGTAAAAATTAAAATGACTTTAAGAGAAACTAGGGGCTGGTCCAGGATCTTCACTGGTAAGACTGTTCTTAAGTAACTTAAGTATCTTTGACTCTGCAAGTATGTGGGGAAAACAAAAAGATATATTATTGTGAGGAAATCCATTGTTTAAAGGTGTGTGTGTTGTTGTTTTTTAAAGGGAAGGAGTTTATTATTTACTGTTGCTTGAAATACTGTGTAAATATGTATGTATATATGATGTGCTCTTTGTCAACTAAAATTAGGAGGTGTATGGATGTTAGATTCATCACTGTGTGGATGTCAATCTTACAGTGTATTGATGAAAATACTAAAAATGTAACCTGCATTTTTTTTCACTTGGCTGTCAATTAAAGTCTATTCAAAAAGAAAATTCAGGAGTCTGTTGGTTGTATTGTGTTTGAATCTCAAAGCCAGTTGAACATCTTTTAAACAGGTAATCATGCCATCAACATGGCGTGGTCCATCCAGACCCCTGACCACAGCCAACTTCTTTTTGTTGGGCTTTGGGAATGACCTATCCTCAGAGTAGCAGGAGGTCACCTTTGCCTTGCACCATGAAGAGATCACCCTTGTGGGATGGTTGGATGGCTTGCTCATTCTCTGGTGGGTACTGTGTTTCAAGGCTTATTTCAATCAAATCCTCACTGCATCGTATCCAGACTAACAGAAGAGAATATTGAGGCTCCATTGATGTCTAGCCTTTCTGAAAAGCTCACTGATACCTTCCCAGGATCAGGAGGGAAGAAGAGAACACCTAACACAACTGAACTGACAATGGAAGCTGCCATGATTCTTCACCTTAGCAGGCGGGAAACTGCTTAGACTTCCCTGGGCAGCTGAGTGTGAAAGCAGAGCCACACTCTCTGTGACCTGGAAACCCTCTTTGGTTCTGGTGGATGGTTTTCCATCATTAGCATGTGGATTTGTTCAGCCTCTCTCAGCTCCGTTATCTTAGAGCATGCATGCATTCTGGGTTTCACTTCTTCCTTTAGAAGGATCTTGAGCATGAAGGAGCTTAGCTGCAGACACTCTGCAGCTCCAAGTCAGGACAGCCTAAAAGCACAGTCTGGAGCCCCTCTTCTTCTGCATCTGGCTCTCGCATCATCGTTAACTTTAGCGAGTATGGTGATTCATATGTATTAGTCGTTGTTATCTTTTCCTGCCAGAAGACAGCATCTCTCTGGAGGAGCTCAGGACAAGCATGGCAGACATCAGTGAGTAAGAGAGCGCATTTCATAGCAAAGGTTCAACCACATTGTTCCTACTGCTCAGGGTAGGCCAGAGATTCAAGGACTACAGAGCAATCTGGGTTCAATTCCTATGTCTGCAAGCTTTGTTTTGTATTTTTATTTATGAGAAAGGAATAGCCCTTTCCTGACATGAGCCTGGAACAAATGGAAACAAAATCTAGCATATAAAAAGGCTTATAAGAATTTCCCAGGACTCTGGCCCATGAACTCACCTGATGGTTTCCTCCATCTTCCTTTCTTTGCTTGCAGTGTCTGGGCATGCTCAGAGGTCAACCGTGCAGGATGACAAAATATCCCTTCCCCTTACCTTGAACTACAGCGATGATTTGCGACAACTGGGCTTCTTGCCAGCAGCTCCACAAAGACCACAGCTGCTGGTTTTGTGTCCTTTGCAAAGCTCCCGCTGACACTGTGTTTCTGAGACCCGTGGTGCTGACATTCTGCAGGCTATCAGGAGGCAGCTGGCGGGTGCTGGGCAGTGGATGCTCCCTGTGGTCAGGTCTGGACGGTGGTCAAAGTGCACATTTTTCCATCTTGTTTTCCTCTAGTGCCTGGCTCCACACGTCCAGCCCCCTCTGCCCTCTTGGCTGGATCCTCCAACGCTATTCCAAGTGTCCCCAGCTCCCTCATCTCTGAATTCCTCAGCATTCAGAGAACGTATCGTTAAACAGCGCCTTGTGGCATTGTGATACTTTCCTGTTTTGGTCTGTAGGGCGATCCAGTAAGGTAGACAGGAAACATGTCCCCGTTTTATAGATGAAGATGTTGAGTCTCAGTGACCATGCTTAGCTGAGGAATGACTTAGTCTTGGCTGTTAATATCCATTTCCCACCAGAACATGCTTGATGATGATAACTCATATTCTGTCCCCATTGTTTTGTGTTATTGGCTGTATCTTCCCAATTAGGATGTGAAAATCTAAATGGGTGCTCTTCCCCCTTCCCTGTGTTACTCGTGGGATGGACTCCCAACTTTAACATTCATAGAAACCCCCTGACGAGTTCGCTGAGGTGCAGGCTGTGTCGTAGAAGCTCCAGAAGACAGCCTGAGCATTTTCATTCTGGCTACGTCCCAGATGGCCCCTACCACGGAGGGCCATGGACAGCACACGTGTAACAAGGACCTATAAAGCAGGCTCAAGGACCATTTATGGAAAGGGACCTAAACTTGACTGGCGAGAATTACACTTGGCAATACTAAGATGCCCTGAGCCATAATAACCCTTGAGAATGGTCACAGTAGTGGCCCACAGTTCTGTTTTGGCGGTCCATGGGACTGAGGGTCAGAAGGAGAGGAACTGTGCCTGGTAGCCCAGGAAACACCTTCCACAAGGAGGTTACTTTTCAGACCAGTAACTCCATCTCATCTAATCAACAGTCCCAAAATCTTCCACATTCATCCAGAACTGACATGTCAGGTCTGTCACAGCAATAGCCAGGTCCCTGGTACCAACCTCTGTATTGGTCACTTTTCTATTGCTGTGATAAAACATTTTGACCAAGGCAACTTATGAAAGAAAGCGTTGGGTGGACCGCTGCTGGCTCCAAGGAGGAAGCATGGTCCTGCCCGGAACCATGATGGACTGAGAGGGACAAGGAGACCCATATGCGGATTGCCTCAGGCTCTGCGGAGAAAACGTGGCTGGCCTGGTGCCTTGTGGTGCCGAGTAGATGGACACTCTTATGGTGAACAAATGCATGAGGTAGCAAAGGAGAGAAAGACAATGGTTCGTGTCCTGTGGACAGGGGCAGATCTGAAGAGGCCAAAGCGTCAAGGAGTGTGCTGAGGTGGGTGGCTTCATTGCCACACAGGGCCATGGTGGTGTATGGGTCTAGGCTGCTTCCGGGGCCCACGTCTGAGTTCGTGGTCCTATTGTGGTCATGGTCTGTGTTAATGTCCGTGGCTCCTGATACCACTGAAGGCTGAGAGGATAGGACTGTATATAGAGAGAGCTGTTTGGCACTTGCTGGCTACAACACTAGGGAGAACTGGTCCTGCCCTCGCAGACTGAAGCACTCAGTAGAGAAGGTCCTAAACCTCACCTGGGCGGCACGATAGAGCTGACCCTGTTCTCAGGGGCATGGCCAAGCTGGCCCTGAGGGCATGAGAATGAGAGAGCACGTCATGCTCTCTCGTTGGCAGTGTGGTGGCATGGATGAGGGAAAGATGCCCGCCTTCCCTTGCCTCTGGACACCTGCAGCAGGCAGGGGACCTGACCCAACCCCTTACCAGATGCGGCACTCAGAAGAATGGGCTCTAAGCCTCGCCTGGGCAGCACAGTAGAGTTGACCCTGTAGACAGGGGAACTGATGAGCCAGTCCTGAGGGCATGAGAGGGGCATGGTACCACCTCCCCTATCTGCAGAGTAGTGGTGGGGACAAGGGAAATATGTCCTCTCCTGTAACCCCTATTGCCTTCAGCTGGCGAGGGAGCTGACCTTCCCCCTTTACCAGCTACAAAACTTGGGAAAGTGGGCCTCACACCTCATCTGTACAACACAGCAGAGCTGACTCTGTTGACGGGGTGAGGGCTTGGGGGTATGGTGCATGGGGGTGGGGTGAGGGTGGGGTGTGTATGCCGGTGAGCTGGTCAGAGAATGTGAGCATGGGAGATCTGGTCCCACCCCTCATCCGCCATATGGGGATGTGGGTGGAGGAGAGATGCCCTCTCCTCCCCTTGCTGCTTGTCACCTGTGACCGGTGGGAGAGCAGTCCCTGAGGTCATAAGAGGTCCCTGCCCCTCATCAGCTGCAGCACTTGGGAGAGTGGCCCATGAACCTCACCTGGGCAACACAGCAGAGCTGGCCTTGATGGTCCAGGTGTGGGAGAGCTGACCCTGAGGGTGTGAAAGCAGAACTGGCCCCGCCCCTTGCTCATTGCTGCAGGGCTGAATTATTAGCAGGGGCAATGCTGGAGAGCTCACCCTGGTGGTGAGGACTGGGGAGAATGGAAGGGCTGACCAACCCTGCAACTACCCAGGTCTAAAACCAGGGTTATGAGTTGACCTAACCCAATATTCACCCCATCTATGATCTGTGGGAGCACATGAAGTGGCTAGTACTGCAGATCCAAAGGTGCAGGATCTCCATGACAACAGGGCAACAACAGGATATCCTAAAGGAGTCCCAGTGAGAGCCCAGCATCGATAGTGTAGCAGAAACCAGAGGCCTCAAACCAGAACGACTCTCTGCAAACAACACTTGCAAGTAAAGATATATGAACAAAAGGGGGCAAAAAGAGAAAGTGTTTAACTGGACCTACAGTCTTAGTTAGGGTTTCTATTGCTGCAGTGAAACACCATGACCAAAAACAAGTTGGGAAGGAAAGGGTTTATTTGGCTTGCACTTCCATATCACTGTTTATCATCAAAGGAAGTCAGGATGGGAACTCAAACAGGGCAGGAACCTGAAGGCAGGAGCTGATGCAGAGGCCATAGAGGAGTGCTGCTTACTGGCTTGCTCCCCATAGCTTGCTAGCTCAGTTTTGTTTTTTTGTTTGCTTTTAATTTATTTATTAATTATGTATAATGTTTTGTCTGCATGTCTGCTTGCAGGTCAGAAGAGGGCACCAGATCTCATTACAGACGGTTGTGAGTCAACATGTGGTTGCTGGGAATTGAACTCAGGACCTCTGGAAGAGCAGTCAGTGCNAACTCACAGAGATCTGCCTGCCTCTGCCTCCTGAGTGCTGGGATTATAGGCATGTACCGCCATTGCCTGGCCATTAGCCCACTTTCTTATAGAACCCAGGATTACCAGCCCAGGGATGGTACCACCCACAATGGACAGAGCCCTCCCCCATCAATAGCTAATTAAGAAAACGCCTTACAGTGGGATCTCATGGGAGCATTTTCTCAATTAAGGTTCTGCCATTCAGATAACTCTAGCTTGTGTATCAAGGTGACATAAGACTAGCCAGCACAAGGGCTTTCAAACAGGTCGTGGCTTTGCTTCTCTAGCTTATTTAGCCACACCTTGTGTGATCATGACAAAGGTAAACTGGTGGATTGACACCAGAGATGCAGCTACACAGCCCATCGCGCCCAGGACACCGGTGCATCCTCTCTGCCAAAAAATTTTCCATGCCTGAATGCCAGTGGTCTCTGGCTTTGAGATGTACTGATACAGAAGAAGGCATCACTTTCACCAGAAAGAGTTGTCACCAGCTCAGAGAGGAGAATGGGTACAGTGATTTAGAACTGAAATCTCCATTCACTTTTCGGAATTAGTTGCTCTGGAGAGGCCCTTTACTTTGAAGTACCTGAGCAGGCAGAGCAGCTTGTAGGAATCTAAGACGAATACAAACAAGTCACAGGAAAAACAAACTTTGAAGACAAAACAAAGGTCTCTACTCTTTTCACCAATGGCTTTCATCTAGTGATCACTTATCAAGTGATTAGAATCTGTATAAATATTTATTTGATACTATCTTGCAGAAGTTATAAACAAAAACAAATTTAAGAGGAGATGGCTCAGTCAGTAAAATGCCTTTTGTATACACATAAGAATCTGAGTTCAGATCCCCAGAACCCACATAAAAAGCCAGGAGTGGCACCACCTGTCAACACTCTCAGACCAGGGGCAGGGACAGGCATATTCTCAGAGCTCTGGGCTGCTCACTAGATGAGCATTGGGTTCAATGAGAGACCATGTCCCAAAGAGTAAGGTGGAGAGCCATAGGGACAGACACTCAACATTGATCTTTGGTCTCCTCATGTGCCTGGACTCACATGCACAGGGCATACATACAAAAATACATATAATAAAAATACACTTTTATGATGATGATCTCAAATCTGGTAGGATGCCCATCATCACTGAAGTCCTGCTTAGTGAGGTAGCTACTTCTATGGAAGACCCTGGATTTTTCTGTTTTTCCATCAGAATCCTGATTCTGTTAGTTGCTAGATGAGTTTCAAGGAGAATGAGACAGAAAACAAAGGGAGGGTGGAGTCTCAGAAGGCTGGAAATCCCCAGAATCGCTCACAGGAGGTCTTACAAAGCCATGCTGGTGCGTGCAGACTTTCCATAGACTCCCAGATAAGGGTGGATTGCAGGGGTTAAGGAATGAGAAACCAGGGCACTCCTGAAGTTAGGGCTCTTACAAGGCAGGGCTGGTAAGCATAGGCTGAAAACCAGGCCGTTATCAGGAAGCCCTGGACAGAGCCTGTTAACAGTGAAAGCAGTGAAAGCAGAAGAGACTCCGAGTGCGCACCGAGGAGACACTGACTGATTTTCACGGAGCAGGGGAGGGTTGAAGAGTGGCCCAGGGGGACGGGGCTGAGATAAATGTCAGGGGGCGATGGTTGGAACAAGTGGAGTTCCTTTCTTGCATTATCCCTGGAGCATTGGTGAGGCTGACAGTGGTGGAGAAGGATGGTCTGACGTGAGGGACTCCGAGGTCCGTTGAGAGGACAGAAGAGCTCCCGGGAGAAAGATGGAGGGGCAGAAAGAGGAAGACGAGTCGGGGAGGAAAGATGAGACAGATGAGGAATGAAGTGTCTATGTCGGGGAGGTCTGACAAAGCCTGACCCCTGTGTGAACCTGGACCTGAGCTGCTCGCACCACCCCCAGGACTCGCACAGGGGGTGCTTAAGGGACACCAGGGAACAACTGTGCATCTCCACAGCCCAGCCTCTGTGCACACCAGCACCGTTGCACGCGTATGCTCTTTCTAAGAGTGATCTTCATTTTGGAGACAAAGAAACTGGGGTTCTAAGCGCCTCACCCAGGGTCATTCAGCTTTGCCTATGACACAGTGGAGACTTTAGTCTAACTGACCTATGGCTGGCTCTTAACCCTTACCCTGATCTGTGTCTTTCCCCAACCTCAGGGCTTGCTGGACCCCCTGCCAGAGGAGTAGGGCTGTGTCCCTGCTCACTTACTTGCTAGGATGCTGGAGACAGCGATCATGTTCCCAGAGACAACAGGCATGATTGGCAAAATGTTTCCTCTCTCATAGTCATAGAACCTGTTTGTTTAATAAAGTCGTTCAGTATTTTATATCACATACTGGAACTCATGAACTAACAGAATATGATGTTAGCCAGGCATTGAGAAAGGGGGAAAACAGAAACACGGTGGAAAAGTTCAGGGTCAATGATCACTTTTAGAGAGCAGCCTCTTGCTTTCCCCGAGAACTCTACATCAGAAGGAGATGCCTGGGAGGAGGCTGTTGGGATCTAGTGATGGTAGTGGGGGTAAGAATCACCTGGATGTGTCACCAAGGGTAGAACTGCCCCTCTTTTTAGCAGGCAGCCTCCATTTTTTATAAGACACATCCGAGTCTTTGCATTCCCACTAAGAAGGCTGCGTTTGGAGAACGATTACCGAAGACACTTGAAGTTGGCCTCTGGCTCCACTCACAGTGGCACACACATGCACCCCACATGCACACATGTGTATATGCATGAACAAGAACACATCCACATAAACAATGAAGGTCTAAAACCTTCCGAGACATCTCTTGCCCTGACTTCTGAACTCTTTCAATGTAGTGGCTTATATAGTTCACTTTATCTTTCAATGAGGGTGCAGCCTCCCTTCCATTTTGGACCCCAACAAACCTCTGCCCCAGCAAGGGGAAGAAGCAGAGAATCATCTGACGAAGGGTCATGACCATGGTGTGCCAAGGGAGGGAGAGGACAGCAAGAAGCTCTAGAGGAATCTGCATTTGTCTCCACCCCAGCACCAGCTGTGAGGAGGAGGTTTACCTCTTCTTGTGTTACCCTCTTCATACGCGCCCTGAGTTCACCCGATGCTGAGTGGGCTGTGGTGATCTTATCAGGGAGGGCCAGGTTTGGTTATTGTCCAGCTTGCCCTGCCAACAGCTGGTCTCTGCCTTTCTCACT
>LOEQ01002865.1:296675-308845 GCA_001685075.1 Bramus lutescens | reverse complement strand
GAGGTCTGTGAAGAATTTTGCTGGGATTTTGATGAGCATTGCATTGAATCTGTAAATTGCTTTTGGTAAGATTGCTATTTTTTTTACTATGTTAATTCTACCTACCCAAGAGCATGGGAGATCTTTCCATTTTCTGGTGTCTTCTTCAATTTATTTCTTCAAAGATTTAAAGTTCTTGCTATCCTTATAAATTTACATTTAAAGTCGTTTTCTTCCTCTTCTTCTGGTTTAGGATGATCAAGTCTTCCTGTTGTGTGACTACTGCATTCTGGTGTTACCATGTTGCTTTTTAGGTTGTTGGATTGATCTCAAACTCAATCTGTGTATTGGCACAAGGCTATGACTTACTGGGTAAGGTTCTGGCATCTTCCTTTTTTGGCAGCTACATGGCATCTCCTTTGGCAGCTACATGGTGTCACTTTGACTCCACCTACTCTCTCTCTATATCCCTTCCAGCCTGGCTATTTTCTGCTCTTCCATAGGCCAAAGCAACTTTATTCATTAACCAATAAAAGCAACACATATACAAAAGGACATCCCACATCATGTCTTCTTTTTGTCTAATTAAAAAGGAAGGTTTTAACCTTAACATAATAAAATTACATATATAAAATATCAAGCAAGAATTACAGTTGTAATATTTAGTCATCTATTCTATCTTTGTGAATCTAAAGTTTTATATCTAATTTATCTTTTATATTATAACTAAGAAAAACTATAACTGTAACTATCTGTCTTCAACTCTTCAAAGACCCCAAAAGGATATAATATTATCTAAGTAAGCAGGAAGTACATTGCAAGCAACTTCCAAAACTTTAGAATTCACAGAAACATCTTGCTTCCTGGATAGTCACCCAAAATTCTTCTGTAATTTTGAAGCATCCATCTTCAGCCTACAGGCCCATAGTATCTGGCAAACTTTTCCACAAAGAAGGAAATTTGAAAGGCTGTTTTGCCTATCTTTGCAGATTGTCAGTAACTTTTTCTGTATTCTGAAGAATGTCTGGCAGTTTCTTCTGTGAAGTAGGAACCGTGAAGGGCCATCCTGTTTTTTGGAAAGTTCAGCAGTCACTTTTCTGTGGGTCCTGAATGTCCAGTTCATACAGCATGCCATCAAGCAGTCCAAGCAAAAGCAGTTTCTTTCCCAAATGGCTAGCTTTGTCACATTGAAGGCAAATTCCATAACGAGTTTTTTCAATGCCCATTAACCTCTCTGAAGTAATTGGTGCTGCCAGAAGCAGACATGTCTCACTGCTGAGAAAAATCTTTAGTTCTTAAAATGTTTTAAATGCCATGTTCTGCAGGTCTTTGAAGTGCTGAAGATTATATAACTGAAATATATCTCTGTATATCTAGAAAACCTAACTAACATGACTAAAAGTTTGATTATTATAGAAAACTGTCTATTAATCTGTATTTCTTAAGTATACATTTTAAAAAAGCTGCACACAACAATACCTTAAACAAGAGAAGAAATACATATATACAGTGTAGCAAACTGACCTTAAATTTGTATCACTAGACCATGATCCATACCAATGTAAAGTATTCATCTCTATATCATATCCCCCTCTTTTTATAAAAGAGATTAACTGTGACCGTTAACTATTTATAGCCAGTTCCCTTTTAAATGAACAAATATTTATAAACAATCATTTTGGGAATTTGGCAGTAGTTTTCTCCAAATTGTTTCTTGCTTTTTGTTGGATGAAGCATTTTTAGGGTTCACAGAGAACTTTCAGAGGGTCTTGTTCCATCCAACCACATTAGCCTCGAAGGAATCCACAGGTTCCCATCCCTCTGTGGAAACAAAAGCAGAGCTTCTTTTCCAAAGTAACATATCCTTAGACTCAAATGCAGAATCCAAGATACCTTTAAAATATATATGTTGGTTTAACTTAGCAGCCCCAGAATAAAATTTCTCTCTGCAGTCAAAAAATTCAAAGAAAACACAATAATCTACATAATCCAGACTCTCTGTGTATATTCCACTTTGATTTATTTTTTCTCTAATACTTTTTAATATTTATAATATTATCTTTATCCCTTTAATCTATGACTGTCTGTACTCTTTTATATTATTTTAACTGTCTCTTTAAAGACTTTGCATCATTTTTATAACTGTCTATACCTTTTCCCCTCTTCCTCCCAAGCCTTTGTACATTTTAAAATACACTGTGTCATGTTTAGAGGCCTTGTAGGTCTGAATCTGTCCTATTGTGTATCTGAAAACCTTTTCTGATCAGGAACGCTTCTTAAAATGCTAAGCTGGCTAGGACTAAGGCTGCTTTGCCTTTTGGCCCTGTGTAGTCCAACATGGTGGATGTACATTCACTGTCAGCTCTTCTAGTCATGCTTGCTGCCCCAGCTCCAGGGATGCAGCGGGTCTATGTTGCCATTAAACAATTCATAACAAGCTGCTCACAGACCCCATTTAAGTGCAGGACATCCTGAAAGAGCCAGAGTTTGTTTTTCAAGCACTAACCAGGAAGCCAGATCTTAAAGAAGCTATGTATTTTTTTTGCCGCTGACACTGAGTCAGGATGACTTGTCTTAAAGGAGCCATGCTCTGCTTACTGCCAGTAAGCAGACTCTATCTGAAAAAATGCAGGTACCAAGAGCAGCTACCAAGAAGCTGTGCTTAACTCTGTTCTCTTGTATCTAAAATTTCTTCCCATACTCTCTCAGTTTTTAATGTGTGTGTAGTTGCCCCACATTGGGTGCCATTTTTTTAAAAAGGAGATTGCTTTTACATTTTCTGGCTGCCCAGACTGAATAATCACACAGAAATTATATTAATTGCAACTCTGCTTGATCAATGACTTGGGCATGTTTCTAGCTAGCTCTTACATCTTGAATTAACCCATTTCTATTAATCTGTATTGCCATGGGTTTGTGGCTTACTGGGTAAGGTTCTGGCATCTTCCTCCTTTGGCAATTAGCTATATGACATCTCCTTTGGCAGCTACATGGCATCTCTTTGACTCCTTCCATCCTGGCTATTTTTTGCCCTTCCATAGGACAAAGCAGCTTTATTCATTAACCAATATAAGTAACACATATACAGAAAGACATCCTATATTTTGGTTTAGAGACTGGCATTGAGACACTGGTTGAAGAAAGTGTGGTATATATATCTTTTAGAGCAAATGGTATCAGTAGTTAAGAAACAAAGAAAGGGTGGAGAAAGTAGGGATGAACCATACAGTGTGAATGAGAAGGAAGCTATAAAGATAGGAGGAATGAGAGGTAAGAAGATTTATACTGATGTAGAAGAGATTTTTTCATTTTCTTTATTATTATTAAAAAATTCCACCTCCTCCCCTCCTCCCATTTTCCNTTCCCCCTCCCCCTCCCTTTCCAGTCCAAAGAGCAGTCAGGGTTCCCTGCCCTAGAAGAGAAGATTTTTATAGGTGTAGAAAATTGGAGGCCAGTCATAGAGGTCTTTTCTTTTGAAATAGAGATTAAAGCATGTGTCTTAACAATAAATGCACAAAATTGTAAGTTGTTATAAAAAATAACCTGTTAGGAAGAAAAACTAAACTACTAAAACATTAGAAAAAAAGAAAAAAAATTTAAAAATATATAGAATGATTAAAAATACATGCATGCAAACCCACCAATCAACAGGCAAAAAATGGAGTGTTGAGGTTCCTCCTTTGCCAGGGTCGTTACTTGCATTAGTTTTAACAGGAAGGGGAAGGGCTGCTAATGGGGTCAGCTGTTCAGCCAGGTTAAGCCTGCACATCATTTGAAATTAGGATTTGCAGAGTTTTCTCGCTTCCACTCCTTGTCCTCTTGGTCATGTGAAGATCAACTCCCTGTGGGCGAGGGACTGAACTTTCCACAGACAACACTTGCTGTGGTCCACATTCTGAATGGACCTGAGTGTTTCCTTGTGCTAGCAGAGAGCTAGATTCTACTGTACTGCGCTCCCTTCAAGCAACGCAGCGATGGTGGGGAGGGGTTGCTTTCTCCGGATGGGCAAGCTAGCGTTCCGTGTTTGTGGTGCTGTCACTACTCTGTGCGCATCCTTGTTCTCGTGCTTTCAGTAGTCAAGTGTTCCCTCTGAGATGCCAGGAGTGGCACCTGAAGTTCAGTCACAGAGCTGTGAGGTCAAGGGTGGCTGAGGTGATGCTTCCTGGGCTCAGGGATGGCTCTGCTATGAAGACACGGACAGTGTCTGGGGTGCTGGTGTGTGACTCCATCACTTTGGCCTTAACTGACTGTCCCCAGGATAGGGGTTCCTTAAAGGAAGAGACCTTCTTAGATGTGGCCATTTGCTATGAGATTTACATGCAAGGCTGCTCTGGAGAGCTAAGCCTGCTGGCAATGTCATAGGTGGCTGCAGCCATGGGTGCTGAGTCACATGACAGAGGACGGTCACTGTTCACTGATATTTTATCAGTTCGTGCGGTCATGGTGAAGCAGCTTGGCTGGACAGTACAGCTATCCTCAATCCTCTGTTAGGCTTACATGTGGTTTTTATGTGCATCTTATCTGCAAATCCTAATTTTTGATAAAGATTATTTTAATTCATATATACAGAATATGATGGTTTGAGTTGCTGCCTGCTTTACTCTCTGCAGCAGTGTGGGGGTTTGTAAAACTTTTATTAGTAGTATGTGTATGTGAATGGGTGTGTGCAGGTCAGAGGTCTCCTTCCACCTTTGCAGAGGTCAAACTCAGGTCATCAGGTCTGCATCATTGGGCTGCAAGCACCTTCATCCTCTGAGCCATCTTTCAGGCCTGCAGTGTGTGTGTGTGTGTGTGTGTGTGTGTGTGTGTGTGTGTGTGTTTTCAAACTTTTTACACACAGGGACTTGAACTACTATTCTTTGCCATAGTAACTGGTGATAACAGAAATGATAGGCTGATAGTAAAAGCAATCCTGTGGAGTCAAGCACATATATAAGTATGAAGTCTCGTGCAGATTCTTCTGCAGGTGCTGGGAATAGCAGTATAGAAACACAAATTGAAAAAAGCTGATTGTAATTGGAGGTTTTTCTCCCACCCGCTGGTCCCTATAGCCACTTACAAAATAATCATTCAAAGGCTTAATATTAATTATAATTGTTTGGCTGATGACTCACGCTTCTTACTAGCTGGCCAGTATATATAAATTAATCCACTTCTAATAATCTCTGTGCCCTGTGGCTTACCGATAATGCTTTAGCATCTTACTCCTCCCGTGGCTGCTGGCATCACCCTGACTCCACCTTTTTCCCTGTATTCAATTTGGCTTTCCTGCCTAGCTATATTCTGCCCTGCCATATTCATCAACCAATAAAAACTACCCATACTCGCAGAGCAGAGAAGGGCATCCCACACCATCTGATATTTACATTCACAAAGGCAGAAGGCAGATTTTTTTGTGTGTTCCCAAGGGCCAGGGAGCAAGAAAGTCTGACACTGGTTGCTTAGTAAGTATAGATTTCCTTTAGTGTTGATGACATTGATTTGGACATAGATAAAGGTGAAGGTTTTCCAACATTACAAACTAACTAAAAGGCCCCTAAACTATGCACTTACTTAGCTGTGTATGTAGTTATTTGCAGTGCTAAGAAATGAACTCAGGAGCTCGATAATGTTGGGCAGACACACTACCACTGAGTGACACCCCCAACCCAAATTATATTCTTCTGATTGCTTAATTTTACATTACAGAGATTTTGCTTCAACAAAGAAGTCCAAAAGACTGAATGGAAAAGAGGTAGAGGCAGAAGACAGTGGAGAGGTTCTTACTATAACCCCCAGGAGGGTTAGAGGCAGTTTGGGCAGCAAGCGGTAGGCATGGTGACTAGGCGGAGTCTAGAGGCGACGTAAAATGGAGAAAGAAGCCCCTCTGTGTCCTGAGATTCAGAGACCCAACGTGTTCTGTTCCCTTTGGATCCCTGGAAGGTACTCTCAGCTCTGGGTAGGACTAGCTTTGGGAAGCTTGAGGGTTCCCCATCTTAAGACCAATGTTGAGGCTGAGGATGGCTACTGTGATGAGGGTGCTATGCCCTAGACTGCATGCCTGGGACAATGTCTTCAGAGCCACATTATCCCCAGTGAAGGATTACACCCCACTTAAGAGTGGATAGCTTGCTAAATCTCTCTATAAACTGTTTTCTTCCCTCCCATCAATAAACATTGCTTTTCAAGGGAGCTGAAGGTACTTGACAGGTCCTAATTGTTCACAACGACGACTAAGACCCACTTGGCCAAGCTTTTCCTGACTTAGCAGCTGTCCAGAAAGTGAGAAATTTATGATTTGAGAGCAATTTCATTTTTTTCTGTCTGAACCACACAATAATTTGTGGGAATTAGCTACCTGATAAGATAAGGGCTTGGGGGTGGGGAGATTTGGTTGTGGGCCGGAGAGGGCACTGAATGCCCTCCAGTGTTCCAAGGAGAGCTGTGGAATTTTTGGAGCCGCTCTAGACACACTGCAGGGACCATTAAAGGATTAGCCGGCCCTGCCAGAGCGGTTATGCGCTGTGAGGTTAGTAAATCACGGGGGCCAGGTCATTATCCTGGGAATTAGCTCAAGCTGTATCCGCAGGAGACACCAGCTATCAATCGGAGTCACAAGAGAGAGGCCAAAACCCGCGGCTGAACTCGGGTCTTTGCAGGCCTGAGACTTCCAGGTCACAGGCAACAGTCTCGCTGTCCTCTCTTTTTGGCACCGACTACCTCCAGCATCTTAACTACCCTGTCTTTATCAGTGCATTTTTGTGGGGGGCCAGACACTGTAAGCTTGTTCCTTTTCACCAAATTGCATTCACTTCGTGCCTTGTTCACTTAGAGGGACAAACTGCCCAAACGAGACAACAAGCATTTGCTGGATAAAATAAAAAAATTTTCTTTCCTGGCATTTGTCAACACAGGGCTTGTGATTTTTCCCCCCTTTTAGTTTTCACTGTGTGTGGTTTCCCTTTTCTATTTGGTAGAGGTAGTAAGAGGTGTGTTATTTCACTGAAGCATAAAACTATTTAAAAAAAAAACCAACTAATCCATCTGGCCTATGGAATATAGAGGCCCTTGACAAAGGCAATAAGTGGAAATAAAAAATGCATTTGAATTGCTCGTGTTTCACTCCCAGATGCCCAGCCAAACGGCAGCAAACCTTTCCCCCACGACCTTCTTCAAGACTTTTATTAATTATGCTGCCGAGTGAGGCTCCATTTGAGAAATCTGTCTGTGAGTCCTCATGGAGTTTGATGGCCATCTGAAAGAGCGATTCTGCGAGAGAATTTTGTGTTCCTGGCTTAAGGGCTCCTAGGCCCCTAATGCTCCGCTGCAGTCAGAGTGTTAACAGATGAGGTGGAAGCATTCAGCTTGATTCAATCAGACGACCTGCTACCAAGCCAAGGTCCTGAGGGCCTCAGGACCAGCAGCTTGCCTGATAAATGAGATGATGAACAAGCCCACAGGGAGGGGGAATTGAGTCTGGTGGTTAGGAGTCAGGACCTTTACAGTCCTACAGCCTGGATGAAATCCACTTTTTGTCTGTAATTTGCAGTCACTTGATGTCTTGCGCCTCCAATCCCACAGGCATAAATGAGGACAATAGTGGTCTTTTCTCTTTAGGGTAGCAGTGTGGCAGTGTGGTTTGATTCTGAAATGCCCCTCATAGGCTCAGGTATTGGATGGTTGGTCTCTAGGTTGTAGTGATTGTGTGTGTGTGTGTATGTGTGGCTTGCTAGGCAGCCTACGCTGTCTGACTTGTCAGCCCATGTGTCTCTACTCCCCAGGGCTGGAATTATAGCTTGCACCAGTACATCTGGCTTCTTTAGATGTCTTTTGGAGATTGAACTCAGTGCCATGTTTGGATGTCAGACATCTCAAGTTCCTGTGGTGCTAAAGATGGATGCCCCAATGTTACAGAAAAACTTTGGGTAACTGTCCAGGCAACAAGATGTCTCTGTCAATTCTAGGGTTTTGAAAGTTGATTACAATGCACTTTCTGTTAACTTAGGTAATATTATATACTTCTGGAGTTTTTGATGTAGTTAAAAATAGATAGTTATAGTTTTCCCTAGTTATGATAAAAGGTAAAGTAGATATAAATATTATAACTATAATTCTTGCTTAATACCTGTTTTGTATATGTAATTTTACTGTGTTAAAGTTAAAACCTTCCTTTTTATTTAGACATAAAAGGGGAGATAATGTGGGATTCCTCTCTGTATGGTATATGTTTTATTACCATTGGTTATTAAAGAATCCGCTTCAGCCAATGGCTTAGCAGAGTAAAGCCAGGAGGAAAATCTGAACAAAAAGAAAGTAGGTGAAGTCAGAGAGATGCCATGTAGCTGCCAAAAGAGAAAGATGCCTGCTGTCAACTAGAACCTTACCAATAGGCCACAGCCTCATGGTGATACACAGATTAATAGAAATGGGTTAAGATGTAAGAGTTAGCTAGAAATATGCATAAGCTACTGGTCAAACAGTGTTGTAATTAGTATAGTTTCTGTGTGATTATTCACGTCCAGGCAGCTGGGAAACAAACAAGTAGTCTCTGTTTACACTGCTCTGTAAATTTAGCAGCAGTTTTGGATTGGAAAGGAAAGTAAGGAAGCTGGCAAAGACAATCCAGGATGCAACTCAGAAGAGAGACAGTTTCTTTTTTCTTATCACAGTTGAGCCTTCCTTAATGTTCTATGTAAAGTGTTCAGCTGTATATATTTTCCCCCCAAACCTATCTCTAAGGTAATAAGTTACTTCCAAATGCAAAGTGTTTTATTTAGGACCTTCCCAGGGTCCTCTCAGCACCTCAGCAGGGAGAAACTTTGGGTCAGAAAGGCTATCAGGGTTTTTATATATTATATACTCAATTTATCTTCCTTCTCTGAGGATTCATGTGTGTATGAACAGAAAAACCCAAACAATACTTCCCCATGCAGTGGGTCCAGGTGTGGGGCAGTCAAGTCCGTGTTTGTTGTTACTATTTTCTGCTTCAGCTCTATTACTTTATGAAAAGGAGTTGATCTGGGCTGGTACTGGGACTAGTCTACAAGCAGGTTTGGTTCCAGTGCTTCCTGTAGTTGAGCTCACCAGTATGGATTCCAATTTGACATAAAGATCAGAGGAGACCACCTGACATGGCCATAGTTTCTTCTCATTGCAGACAAACTCTATTAGAAATTTATTTCCATACCATTCCTGGTCTACGCAGATAATCTCATGTAAATTCATCAGCCTTTTATCTACCGAGCCCCTAGCCATATCTCCCATGTGATATTTTTCTGCCCTTTCTTTTCTATATCCTCCTTAAAGTAGCTGCCCTCCGTCAAGAACAAGTGCCCCCAAATAGCAAATACATCCTCCGATTCAGATGTTGTCATTATTTGTAATTTTTTTAAGGTTTAATTTCTAAAGAAAATCATTATGCTAGGTAAAATAATTCTAGAACTGGAGAGATGGCTCAGTGGTTAAGAGTACCTGCTGCTCTTACAGTGGACTCTGCTTCAGTTCCCCATATACACATGATGGCTCACAACTGCCTAAAACCACAGGTAAAGGGTCTAATGTCCTCTTCTGGCTCTACCTGGCTTCTGCACACATGTGAAACTCTTAAACTCATTCAAACACACACACATACACATTAAAACACACACACGCACACATACACACAAATCTTTAAAAAAGTTTACAGTAATTTAAAACAGTTTGTATAAGATGAAAGTTAACACTGCTCTTATCCTTTCAGATATCAAATGTTTATTTCTCTGTAACATTTCAAAGCCAAGAAGAATCATGCTCTATAGACTCTCTGCTTTTTTTCTTTTTAAATTTAAAGTACCTTGGATAAAATTCCACAAATATAAATTTTCAAACAGGAAACCAGGGTCCAGGGATCCCTAGGGAGACACATGGATGGACTTCAGGAGTTCATGGACCCTGGAATTTTATGTGAATACACATGTGAGCATTTTCTAAGGTTCATGGCATTTGTCAGGGCTCAGAGGACTCCATCACCTCCCAGGCACATTAACAGAATTCCCCCAACTTTGTGTGCAGAGCTTTTGGGGCTGACAGCCCTGAAATCACGGCTTAAACCTTCAAACAACCTTGCTGAATTGCTATTGTGATATATTAGTCTAATGGTGGCTTTTATGAAATTGCCTCTAAACACTAAGTACCTTGGAGCATAGAAAAACTTACCCTAACTCAGTGATTTGTTCAGTAGACCACATTGTACCTCTCTTTTGCTCTGTAAATTTTGCAGCAGCTTTGGGCCAAAAACAGTAAAATCTGACCTGGGGAAATCTTTGGAGGAACAGCCCTGCTGGCTATTCCTGAGCTCTCTGGGCCAGGAGGCTGTGTGAGCTTCCATTCAAAGCAAATGGGAAGAGGGAAAAAATGAGAAAAGAGCACGAGATTGTCCTTAGATAAGTGACCCCTGTGGAAGAGTGATTAGAACCCTTAGAAAACCTGTGCATTTGTGTGTGAGAGCATGGAACGCACGCAGACATCAGAGGACGACCTTGGGTGTCATTCCTCATCCTCCACCTCGTTTGAGGTGGGTTCTGTCATTCACTATTAATCTGTCACATGTCTCCATCTCCCATTTCCCCACCAGAATGCTGTGACTACAGGTGCATGCGCCTGGGCCAACTGTGGGTTCTGGGGGTTCAGGTCCTCACATTTGTGCAGAAAGCACCTCACCCACCAAGCCATCTCCCCAGACCTGCTGTTCAGATGTAAAGTCTCAGGGTTTGGTTATTTGTTCCCTCTAACCAAAGCCCAGTTTGATGAACTAAGCCATCCCACCACTCTCTTCTTCACCTTCATCATCTCTCCACACGGCCTTGCTAATTCCGGTGTCTCCTTTCACTGTGGTTCCCCACTAGTACTTCTCGTAATGTTGAAATCCATCACTGGTTTCCGCTGTTGCCTGAGAGGTGAGTGGCTCTGAGTTATCACAGTCAGTTAACAGAATACACGGATGCCTCTTGGAAAAAACTGGGAACTAGGGTTGGTCTTTCTCCATGCTTGTTTCTAAAAGTTGTCACTTAACCGTAAGTCCAAAGAGGAGAAGAGATGGACAGATTCCCGCCTGGAAGTTTCAAGTCAAGCCTGCAGCATCTCAGCCCCCAGTCAGCCTCTCACTCCAGCAGTTAAGAGGAGAACAGTGACAAACATTTTTTCCATGTTTGATTGCAGAATGGGACAAGGCTGCCTTTTAATTTTTAATCTCACCCTGCATTTTAAGATGACAAAACACATCAGTATGGGCTGTGCTGTGACTTTAGCCTCTGACATAGTGGAAGAAATTGAGAGGAGACAGAAAACAGCTGCTCTGCTCTGCTGACCCTGCTCCTGTCCTCTGGGCCTGTCCCGAAGCCCGGAGCTAGGTAAAGAGCCAAGGCTCTGGAAGGAGAAGGACCCCACCCCTGCCCCATCCCCTCCTGAGCACAACCATGTTATTTTTTTGGACTCATAAATCCTGAACTAGTATTTGATCCCACAAAGTAAGATTGTGGTTATCTGAGTGGATGGCCCTGTCACGGGGCCCGTAGACAAACCACAGCCAGGCTGGGCTAGGCTGGATCATTAGTCACTGGGACAAGTTCTGCACCGGGTCAAGCCAAGGGCCAGTCCTGCTCTGGCCTCAGACAGGGCCCCAGGAGGACAGCTCATTATTGTCCTCAGGAACTCAAAGTCAAGCCTTCTCGTTCTTTTGGAAGGTGGGGGGAGGTAGGTGAATAAATAAATCTTTTGAATCTGCCTGCAGCGTTGCTCAAACCCTTGTACACATAGACGTTTTCTAGAAGATGTGTGATAAATACAGATTATCAACTCCATCGCCAGAGATCCTCAGTCCTGGATCTTGTTCCAAGTTGAGCCTTCAGAAGTCTGAAAACTGTCTGTGCCATCTCCCAGCATTGACTTCACACTGTCTAGCCATTTCTTCTCTCAGCTCCAACTCCACCTACCTGCCCAGATTCTTTGTAGGAGACTTTAGGGAGAAAAGAGGAGGTTTTAGAATCCTGGCATAATTTTGTTTCTGCTCTGCTAAGGGGTAAAAGACAACATGTACCAGGTAGAGATGGCAGAGCCTAGAACCCCTGTACTTGCCACTAAGAAACAGGTCAGTTCATCTAGTGACTTATGAATAGTAACAATTGATGTGGGATGTCCTTCTGTATATGTGTTGCTTTTA
The DNA here is from genome assembly GCA_001685075.1 of Bramus lutescens. Taxonomy (NCBI): domain Eukaryota; kingdom Metazoa; phylum Chordata; class Mammalia; order Rodentia; family Cricetidae; genus Bramus; species Bramus lutescens. Next base: position 296,691 of record LOEQ01002865.1, on the reverse strand, counting down.
TTGGCTAATGAATAAA